>CM072889.1:1428975-1678975 GCA_037013685.1 Acridotheres tristis | reverse complement strand
TGTATGAGACTGTGTATGTGGCTACATCCACAATAATGTGGAATAAAGGCTCAGAAAGATTTGCTGGGCAGGAGATAAGAAATTTGCATTATTCGTCTGGTAAAGTAAGATGATAAAATAGTCCTAAAGAAGGCAAATTCATTTTATTCCATATGCCTTTGTGCCATTCACCTTGGGGAAAATGAAATAGAACACTCCTGTGATTATAAAAATAGCAGAGAAGTAGGATTACAGCAGTAGAACTTACTTATGCACTGAAATTCAAACCTATCCTTTTCCTTTCTCATCTGATATTTCCAATGTACAGTCCAGGCAATAAATACTTGGGATTGTTTATCAGTGAGGTCATCCCTGGAATGGCCAGCTCATGGAATTAGTTCCTAATGAGATTATTAGGCCAGTGTTTATTTTGTGGGCTCTGAGCGGCCGACACAAACTTAGACATTGTTATTTTGCTGTCAAGATTGTGGCTGAAGCTCATTTTCTTTCCCAAGACTTTAAATCTAATCTAATCTAGCCCAGCTCCCAGAATTAACAGGCCTGTTTGGGTTATAGAAATCTTCATTCTGCGCTGGGGAAAAATGAGCTTGAGCAGGTTTCCAGCCAACTGCATGCTTTGTACTGATCAGGTAAATGAAATACTCCACAAAAAAATCAAGAAGAGAAGTGAGGGTTCTCTTTTTGGATGTGTTTTCATCCAGCCTCTTTGTAAATGCGATTTTAGATGAATTAACTTTCTTCCCTAGTGAGGTGAAATCTTCTATGGGTAGACAGGGTTATGCAAGAATTCTGCCTTTTAATGGTGTTGATAAAGTGGAGCACAGCAGTGCTTGAACAAATCCCACTACTGAGCAGCTGAGATGAGGAAGTGCTGAAAGATTCTGTCTCCATCTGAAACCACAGGGGAATTTGCAAAAACAACGTTCAGTTACACAAGGAGCAATTTCAATTTTCAGGGCCATTTCTCTTGAATCCATTTGACTCGTCTGTAGAATTATTTAAATGCACAAAATCAGAATTGACCAGAGGAGTTGTTTAATGAAGTCAACCACTGTCTGTGATTATGTTCCAGAGAATGAATATTAGTTTTATTTGATCTTTATCCTCACTAAGACAAGAGTTCTTGAGTCCTGAGTTTGACCTTCAATATTGTTGAGAGGAACTGAGTTCTGCAGGATTCTGCATGAAGCTTTTTCTCAGAGCTAAATTTACTTTGTGCTGCTCCACTGAATTGTGGAAGAGCAAGTAAATGTTAATAATGGCTCTTTTGCATATTCCCTGCCCTGTTCCTGTCTCAAACACCTCCTTCAAGCATGCAACAGAACGTGCTGGTAAAGAACCAGCCCTCACAATGCCCGATTTTTGGGAGTGTGGTCTCCAATCATTTCTGGAGTGTCTCAGAAATGTTTCGGTTCCTGGGCCACAGATGGGAACCTCCCTGCAGCTTCAGGCAGGATTGATTTGGTCCAGCAGGGACTGATTTGTTTGAGCATTTCCTCAGCCACTTGCCTTTGAAGGTCTCAGGGCCAGTGCAGGATCTGCAGAGACTTTTACCTACCCAAAAATTCCCTTGATTTTTTGATTCTGTTTCGAGGTGTGGAAGCTCTTTGAACTTGAATTTTTTCTCACTAGAGCTGAGTTACTGGAGAATCAAATTTATCTCCAGGAAAAGCCATGAATTATTTTGGTTGTGGTTTTTCCAGGATCTGTTCTGCTTACTTAGACCTTGGATATTCAAAGAACAGAGTTAAAGGAGTTCCTCAGTGTCATGGGATGGTCAAGGCATTTATCCAAGGTGGGATTTAATCTCTTTCCAGTTGCAGTTAATGTTCATACTGGTGTAACATCACATCCTGGTGTAAAATGAGCAGCTTTCTCTCTCTACCACTTTTTCGTTGGTTTTGTAGCATTTTGGGTTATTCTTTCCCTTAAGAATGAAATTGGGAATAATTGTTGCCTTTTAGCATGGAGTTTCCTAGAAGCTTTTTTCTTGAAGAAGCATTTGCTTTAATTGTTGTGAGATTAATAGGCAGGGAAAGGAGATACAATAAGAGATAATGTGTTCATATTTATAAAATCTTTAGACAGGCTCCAGTGAGTTCTCTAATTAACCACAGGAAGACTTTATGGATGCTGAATAAATTATCATAAAAAATAAAAGCCTTGGTTGATTAGAATGCCTGAAACCAGGCTATGTATTGTTGGTCTTGCAAACAGGGGTCACAAATGGTCAGGAGAACCTAAAATGAGGCCCTGGTTCCCTTTTCTTGTGTGAGCAAACTCTCTGGTGGCTCACACTGATTGACAGGGAGGTAAGAGCAAATCTGGTATCCACATCTTAAACATTTGAGTCCATTAAGTCTATTTTAGCTCAGTGAAATTATTCTTTTCAAAAGTATTTTAAATCAGAAAAAAACCCCCAGGAACCACTCTTTAGTGAAGGCAATATGAGCAGTTTTGGAGACTGAATTACCACACTGTGTTCTGTCTTAAAGGACTCTGAACCCCCCCATGGGTGCTGCTCACACCATTCCCTTACCCAGGCTGGGCCAGGGCAGGGCCAGGTTGGATTTTGGGAAAGGTTCTTCCCCCAGAGGGTGCTGGGCACTGCCCAGGCTGCCCAGGGAATGGGCACAGCCCTGAGGCTGCCAGAGCTCCAGGAAAGTTTGGGATTGTTGGGGGGTCTGTGCAGGGCCAGGATGAGCCTTGAGAGTCCCTTCCAGCCCAGGATATTCTGTGATTCCATGGGATAGAGATTTGTTGATGACATTTATTGACCCCTTCCTCAAAATGCTGTGTATAAAACACTAATCCCAGCAATTTCCTTGATGGCTTCTTGTCTCCTGGAAAAGATGAAAACTCAAAACCCATCAAGAAGCTGATTTATAGAGCAGTTCCTGGACACAGCACCCTGCAGTCGTGGTAGCTCCTGCATCAATGTTCCTGAGAAGCTGCCAAATTAATACTCAGCTTATTGGCAGAATTAACAAGACAACAGCAAGAATCAAACGTCTCCAGAATTTCCTTCTCTCCCAGCCTTTGGGTGTGGAGTCCAGCAAATCCCTCAGGAAGAAGCCCTGGGTCCTAGGAGAGGCAGGGAAATCTTGGGAAAGCAGGATTGTGTCTGGGTTTGGGTGTCATCCCTGCCCATGGAACCAGATGATCTTTAGGGACCCCTCTGACCCAAACCATTCCTGATTGCTCACTGTATTTTGAGAGCCAATGTGAGCTTGGTGCCCCAGAGAAACAATCCTGAGCTGGCACCAAGCTCCAGCAATGCCAGAGTAAATGATATTTCAATGGCTTTGTGAGTGATTCCCTGTGCAGGTAAGATTTTCTTCTCAGTGCAGCTCTTCCATTTGTCTGCTCGACTTCAACACAAGGGAAGAAAGAATTGAATCAGAGAAAGATTCAATTGGGGGGGGATTAATGTCATCAAGGATGCATTCCCAGTGCTCCTGCCTCTCCTGCTCTTCCAGCTGCTCTTCCATGAGCTGATGGTGGCCTCCAGTTTTAAGGGGTCACCTTCTGAAAGCCTTGTGTGTGTCCATGGGGGAATACAGGGAAAAGGGATGCGTGGTGCTGGAGCTCTGCAAATGCTCCCTGAGTGTTCCAGAGCAGGCACTGGGATGGGGCTGGGTTATTCCAGCTTGTCCTGACGCTTCCACTGTACAGAGTGAAGCCCTCCCAGATGCTTCTGGGAGTTTTTCCTTCATTGTCAGGACATGTAGATGAGAACTTTTGGTTCTCAGGTCACAATGAGTATTTTGAAGTTGCTTGTGGCATGAGAACACAGGATTCAAACCTGTCCAAAAGAACTCCTTGTCCCAGCTGCTGCCACATTTAATACCCAGCATTTTCCAGGACCACAGGTTTCAGGAAAAGGTGCAAGAAGTTGCCAATAGGATAAAAATATAATAAACAACTTCTGGTAATTTTTTTCTCATGTTTTCTGACTCTGAATCCCAATGGGTTTTTATTTCTCCTCTAATATTGTATTTCTTTGACCCCTTCTAAATGTGAACGTTCTAATTACCCACACAAACGCTCAGCTCTCTTTGGCTCTTACTGAATTCCTGCAGGTCACCATCCCTGGCTCATAATTTCATGAGTCACTGCTGAATATGCACAAATGTTGGGAGTTAGGGCAGCCTGACCCTCAGCTCCAGCACGACAACTCTTTGGAGAGGTTATTTCACAGCAACCCTTCCCATCACAGCCCCCATGCAATTGTGTCATTATCTGGAATTATAAATGCATTTACTGGGCAGGAGCAGCAACCAGAAATGTGTCTGCACCTCTTATGCCCTGCTAGTTTTCCTCTTCCCAGATTTGCTCCTGAAAAGCTGCAGGTGGAGCTGATGCAGAGTCGGGATCACAGGAATTTGGGAAAAGGAGACTTGAAATTACTCTTCAAACACAATCAAACTGTTCTGGAAGATTGTTCTGGTAAAAGTACTAGCATTAATGACATTATTAATGAGAAGACAGCAAAAAGCTCATAATGTTATCTCTGTCATGGAGTGCTGTAGATAAGAGGATGTAAACCTTGCTGAATGACCACTTATTATTTTCCACAATCCACAGATTCCCTCTCACTTCATTTCCAAACACTTGAAACACTGCTTCAGAGATGCTCTTGGTTATTTAGGGACACGGATTTATTTTAGGCATGTTCGAATGCTGTGCCCTGGTCAGAGGATTGACCTCAGACTGTTTCACTTCTTTTTCATTTGTTTATGGCAACCAATTCCCAAAGGCAAAGCCATTGTTTGGGTTATTTACTGAGTGAGTCCAGAGCCACAGAACCAAGCTGATAAACAGAAGCAGCTGTATATATTTAGTATATTCCTGTAAGCTCCCAGTGCAAAGGATTCACCTGCTGAGCAGCAACTGAGAGAGTTTCCAGCCTGTGATCCTGGAGGGATGAGCAGTGTGTGCACTGAGGGTGACAGTGAATTGGGTATTGCCCTTCAAGAGTAGTTGCAATTAAATCTTTGAAAACAATCCATTTTTCCAGTGCTTTTCAGACTGGAGTATTCTTCCCTACAAAATCCCTTACAGAAAACTGAGGTTTTTTCCCTGCTCTGGAATGCAGCCTGTTCTGGAGAGCAGTGTGCTTTGAATTACTGAGCGGCACTTGGAGGAGAGCAGGTGAACAAAAATGGTTTTAACACGAAATGCAGGAGGAGGGAAGGCAAAATAATCCTTTAGGATTTAATCCTGCAAGGAGCAAAAGGAAATTCTTCCAAGTCAGCCAAGACTTTATTTGCTTGTTTGTGACCTGCAAGGCCAGCAGGGATCTTTAGATGATGGGGGAGTGTCTTGGTGTGTGGCAGAGCTCGGGATGAATTCCTTGGCCAAGCCTGGCTCCAGGCTGGGAATATCCAGGCCCAGATGGGTTGGGATGTGTGGGTGGGGAGTGGCAGAGCCATGGCTGGGGCAGGGCTGGTGGCTGGCATTCCCCTGTGGGGTATTTGCTGTGCCCTGAGCAGTTTGCTGGGATCATTTGGGATTCCTGGGAAAACCCAGTGCCACCAGGGTATGGATGGCTGGAAGGGTTTGTTAATCCCCTCCTGCTCTGGGATGGGAATGGAGCTGGGAGTGCTGCTGGAATTTAGCTGAGACCTCATTTTACTCCATGTTTTATGAGCTTATAACCTTAGCAAATCTGTAGGAGCCATTTACTGTCAGAAAGACAAAACTCCCATTTGTAGACTTAATATTTCAAAAGATTCCCTTGTTTTGGTCCCCTTTGCTACCTTTTTATAGCTCATAAAGAATGATTTGGTTTTCCTGCTTTGTTTCTGTTGTAGTTTATGAACCTGCCAGCTAATAAAATTTCAGGAAAATCTAATTCCATTGAAAAGTTCAATTCAATTTTTTTTAATAGGAATTTTATTTGAACACCCTTGTTTTAACATAGCTGCCAGCAACATGAGCAGTTTTAGGGGTTTGTTGGAGAACACATTTCATTTCCCATTCCAAAGATGTCCTGGATTTTAATAATTTCCAAGGGCAGGAGTGGATACTGAAATGACAAACTGCTGTTGCCTGCACAAAAGCCTCCAGGCACCCTCCCAAAGGAAGAAGATTGCAAGCAAGGACATTGTGCCTTGGAAATACTTTGGGAATGAAGGAAAAGATTGGAATTCCCTTGCACCCATCCCATTCCTGTTCAGTGGACACCAAGTTCCGAGCTTATGAATTAAAGGTACTTTATCTGTGCACCAAAACTGTTTAAAAACCAGGAATTCCCTGACTCAGCTCAACACTGCTGGCATTTTGGGAATCCTGAGGGAGGCCAGGATTGTTGCCTGCTCCCTGCCAGCCACTCTTGGGGATTTTCTATTGCTGGTTTGTGTCTTCAGAGGAAATGTGGAACAGCCCAAAGGCTGCTGGCTCAGGAGCAAAGCAGAAATCAGGGCTTTTGTGACAAATATCTGAATATCTGTGGTTACAGATATTCCTGCCTCGCCTTTCCCCAGTTTAACCCAGCCTGGCACTGACAAGTGCTTTTGTCAAAGTTTGTCACAGAATACTCAGCCACACCGTTCAGAAAAGTATTTTTGGTTTGATATTTAGGTGCTGTGGGTGGCAGAGAAATGCACATTTCAGCAGAAACAATCACATAATTAACAACATTAACAAAATAATGCAAAACTGCAGTTCCTCTGATTTCTAAAATTAGTATTTTAAAGACACTTGGCTCTTTCAGAGTGATATAATCAGGGTTTTTGTTCAGTCTTTACTTTCATACAGTTGTATTTTCAGTTTCTTCTACACATCCCTCAGTTCTCAGAACTCCCAGCTCTTTCACTGGAGTTTCTCAGATGTTTTAGTGAAATGGGCCCAGCTATTGTGTGACAGGGCTTGAGTCTGTCCTGTCAGAGGCAGAGTTCAAATGCAGGGTGACAAAGGGATTCTCTTCCTTTAGGTGTGCACTGAAGTGAAACCTTACACTTTTCCCTAAAATAGTCAGTTATACAATTTTCTAGATGGATTTTCAAACTTGAAGATTTTTAATGTCTTCATCTGGAAAAATCCAGCACATTCTTCTTTGCCTTCTGCAAATCTTCCTTAAAGGAGTTTTCCTCTGCAGACACCATCTGACACAGACCAAACCTTCCCCTCCACAGGATCTTTCATCTAAAAAACTACAAAAGTCTGAGCAATTTAATAAATCTATACCCCAAATCCACAACTTTTCCAGGAAAGATCTATTATCATTTCTCTGTCCTGTGAAGATGAGTGCCTCACTTTACAAATGCTGTCTACTCTCAATTGATCAAAGTTGATATTTTACTGATTTTTTTAAAGTTTCTGCACATTTTCTCAGCCCTGTTAGACACATGAAGCTGTGATGATGCATTGAAACGATTCTGCAAATATATACACATCCTTATCTGTGTGGCACACAAAAATATTGAAATATGAAGTGTCATTATAACATTTCCAATCGTTCTGTGAGCAAATTATGTTCACCAGCAAATGTAAATATTGAAGCTGTGTTAAAATTTCATCGACTCTCTTTGCAATCCCTTTCATCCCTCTTTAAAATGGAGTCCTCACAATTCTTTGCAGGCATATGTGACAAACTTCTGGGAAGTGGTTTTCTTTTGACTTCACACTAGAAATGGTTTATATGATGCTTCCTGTCACTTTGGAGGATGTGGATTTTAAAATAAAAGTGCAATACTAGTTCTGCCTTTTATGGGAGTTTATCTGGAATAGATCTTATGCTTATTTCCTCTGAAGTACAGCATCATTCTGGAAAAAAAGAAATTTTCCTTTATGGCAAAAATTCAAGTATAGAACTTGGACTTTCTAACAATAAGAGCTGGTTTTGCCCACCTGATTCAAATTGTTTTCTTGCAGGATCATTTTCCTAATTTCATCCTGGTATGACTTTACAATCACATTTGATGATGGGGACAGGAATTAACGAGCTGCAAAAATTCTGGGTTTGTACCTGTTCCAAAAACCACCTGTGCCTGTCCTTGGTCTAGACCTGCCCTGATCTCCTAAACTTTTCTGTGCCCGTATTTTAGGACAGAATCTTTTGCTGTCAATAACCAGAAATGTGCCTGATCCCTCCAGAGCAGCAGCAAAGACTGATCCCAACTCAAACCGAGTGACTGGGAATGGTGAGGTGGATTCTGAGCTGTGGGATATAAACCCCAGCAAATGCAGCCTGTGCAGTTTCTTCCCACATTTCAGGCTGCCATTGAAGAGTCTTTAAAAACAAAAGGAGGGTCTTGAATCCATTTTGGGATTTATGCTGTCCTTTATTGGCATTTTTCATGTTTTTGAGGTAACTCGTGCTGTGCTCCCAGAATGTTTTGCAGCCTTTGTTTGCCTTTGAAGAAAATGGAATGTGCTTCTCTACATTGCTGTTTGGTTTGAATTTCCTAAATTTCCTAGCTCCTGAATACATTGGGGAATTAAAATAATGGAAAACTAGACAGCCAGGCCAGGGTCTGATGGTGTGCTTTGGTTTTCTCTTTTGTGGGAGCTGTTTCTGGATTTCCCTCCAGGTGATGACCCCTCTTGTGCTGCACTGTTAGGGGCACTTTGCATGGAAGCAGGAAAGGAGGGAATTTCTGAAGGACAAATTGTGCCCTGGATCTGAGGGAATCAAGGATGTGACTGCACTAACCCAGATACCAGTGCAGCTCTGCCTGTGAGGGTCAGGGGGACTTCACTAAATCCTGGGTGTGGCAAAACTTATTAATGTCACAGCACGGAGATCCTGCTGGCCTGCATGGATTTTCCAGCTCCCAAGAGTTCCTACTTTCCCTTTTCAGGTCTTTTCCCATTGTATCAGGCTGGAGTAGGGCAGCATGAGCAAGTCTTTACTCACAAACTACTCAGTGAGTAGTTGCTGTTTAAGCCCATTGAAATAATGCTCTTGACTCAATGGGGTTAAACCAGAAAAACAGACAGAGGTTAGTCTTGCTGGAATAAAAAAGTCCCTGGCACCCATGTACTAATGAACTCTTAATAGATAGATTATTGTTAATTGTACCACCCTTGGGATAATGTTAGGAGGAGGGAATTACTGAGCATGGTTTAGGACAACATTACATTACATTTTTTCTTTAGAGATCTGCAATCTGCTGGAGTCTGGAGAAAAATTCTACCCATATTTTGAAGGGGTAAAATTTGTTCTTGAATACATCTGGAACCTGCTTTTCTTTTTGCCAGCTGGGAATTTTCTTTCTTCCCATGACTGGGATGACTGTTGGCTCCCAGAGACACAGAGATGTGAGGTCAGTGCTTCTCTGTGGCTCTTTAAGGAGATTTGATGCAGGACCTGGCCCCAGTAAGATGCAGATCTTTACCCCAGAGCAGAATCAATGCACCATGGCCAGCTCCAGAGCATCACTTGAAGAACAGCACCTATTTTCTACTCAGCTCCTTCCTTTTCCTTCCTGGAAGGAAATAATGGTCCAAATGCAAAAAAAAAAAAAGAAGAGGAAGAAGAAGAGAAGGAGAAGGAGAAGGAGAAGGAGAAGGAGAAGGAGAAGGAGAAGGAGAAGGAGAAGGAGAAGGAGAAGGAGAAGGAGAAGGAGAAGGAGAAGGAGAAGGAGAAGGAGAAGGAGGAGGAGGAGGAGGAGGAGGAGAAGGAGAAGGAGAAGGAGGAGACAATCTCACTTTTGCAACCTGTTGGCACTTCCCATTTATTACAACATCCTGAAGGCATCTAGGATCTCACAGATTCAAAGATTAACATCAAGGCCAAAGAGTGTTTCATCAGCACGGAGGAAAATCTCATTCAGCAGAGGAGGGATGCTGAGTCAATAAGTCTCAGTGTCTGAGCTGGCCCTGAGTCATCCTGACAGCAGGAGGAATTGCTGCTGTAACCTCCAGAGCAGTTTGGATTCAGAAGCAATCCATCAGCCAGGAGAGGAGTCATTGGTGACAGCCACATTGGGATGCAGCTCTTTCCTTGCTTGGGGAGACGAGGGCTTGGCTCCACTCCACCCTCCTGCCCTTCCTCATGGAGCTGGAAAATCGTGTTGCACTTTGATCTTGGCATTCAGGAGGGAGTTTGGTGCTTGTTTCAGAGGCTTTTGAGGGAAGAGGGGAATGCAGTCCTGTCCATCCCAGATTTTCCAGCAGACGACATGAAGGAACCCATTACCCTGATCCCCCACATTGCAGCTTCTCACCCCCTTCCACCTGCTCTCCTTGCCTTACCCCGCTTGTCTGTGTGGCTCTGCTCCCTGCTCAGATGGCTTGTGACATTCTAGCTTGGAGCATAAACAGTGCAGGGCTGGCTTTGAAAAATATACATGAATAAAAGGTCAAAACTCTCCCAGAAAATAATAAAGTTCTTGGTTGGTTGTTGGCTTTTTTTTTCCCCTGTTGATTTGGTTTGTTTTTTTTAATGCATAGTTATGAAAAACAACTTAACCTTTGGGATTTTGAGGAATTCACTGTGACAATGGTCCAGTTTAAAAATAACAACTGCTGCTCCAAGATGAGCGTCCAGGTTTGTTCTGTTGGCCCTGAGGATCACTGAGTGTGCAGTCCAAGCTTTAAAAAATCCTGCTAATTCTGCTCCTCCTGCAAGGGCAGAAGGCACAGCCCTACTTATGGGAGTTCCAGGGATGAATTTTCTTTAGTGGAAAAACAAGGACTTCATTATGCTCCTGGACTCTTTGATCCTGCCTGCTGTCAGGCTTGAATTTTTCTTTAACAACGTTACAGGGGAAGAAAGAAAGACAAGAGGGAAAAACCAGAAATTACAAAGTTTTCACTGTAACAGCTATGAGCAGAAAAAATCGTGGTAAAAGGAGGAACACTCATCGTGTCTGACTCAGACAAGGATCAGTGTATTATTGACAGGTGCTTGGGCCTCTTTCCCCCACATGACATCAGAGAGAAAAATTCCTGCTTTGTCTGCAAAGGAGAAGACTCAGGTTTTTAAAAACTGTCCGTAATGATTTCAGGAATTTAATTTGATTTTGGAGACTTGACTTTCCAGAGGATCATAGCATTATGAATTTTCTTCCCTGAAGGAGATTTGGGGAAGTGGACAGCTCACAATTAATAGAGTGGGCATGAGTAGCTAATGTCTAATATCACTGTTTAGATGTGATAAATGCATCAGTTCTGTCAGGAGAGAGCACTGGGTGCTGTTTGTTAAATGACAAGTGAAGCAGAGGAGCAGGAGGAAAAAGCAAAAAGGCACACGAGTGTCTATGGAGCTGTGAGATAAAATTGCCTGGGAGTTTTCACAGAAAAGCCAACTTAGGCTTGTCTTTACACAAGAAGAATGTCATTTATTTTGTTTCACTTCGCTATGTGAGATCAGTGTTGCTACATCTTTTGTTTGGATGCAGACAAAAAAAGTCGTTAATTATTAGCAGACTCCGTTTTCCAGGATTCCCAGAGCTCTGTGAGGCTCCAGGTGAGTCACCAACCCCATCTCCAGAGTTTGGAAAGGCCAGGCCTGAGAGGTTTGGGGCTTATCCTGGTGATTTACTGTCTGCCAGGATGAAACAATGACTCAGACCTGACTGTTGGAATATTCAGCCTGGAAAGGACCTCAGGAGGTCCAAACTTGAGCAGACGTGTCACAGAGAGGATTTAGTCCTTCTCAAGTGCAGGGTTTGTCCTCAGTGAGTGTCATAAGGTTCCTGATGTCACTCTTTAATATTTGAAGGAGTATTTTTGCCTTTGTTTGGATGGGTCAGATCACTCTGAGTGAAATCACTGAACTGACTAAAGCACCTGTGGAGCTGCAGTTTGCCCTACAAGTATGCAAAGCCTTAACCCTTAGCACCCTTACCATGGATTCAGCCAAGAGCACCCTGGGGACATCTATTCCTACCCTTTCCTCTGCTGGGTTATAAGGATTACTCATTTTTCACACAGTGCTGTGAGTTCTCACTTCAACCAAAGCTCCTTCTGTGTGCTCACAGGCCTGGGAATGTCTGACACAATAACTCCAGCTCTTAATTCACTCTGTGGTCAGCTCACACTCTGAAGAAAAATCTCTGGCCCCAGAAGGTGAACAGTTTAAAGCTCAGAGGAAATATTTCTTCTTTACTGGGTGTTATTTCTGCTGAGTGCAGAAGAGGCTGGAATCAGCCCCAGGGATTCTGTGTGGATCACATCCTCAGGGTGAGCATCATGAGGGACAAACTCCCAGCAAGAATATGGGGGGCTCTCCTCATTTATTTCATTATCCTGACATTTGGTATTATGACAGCTTCAGTCCTGTTCCTTCCTGGGAGCCACAGCCCTCTCTGAAAGGCTCCTTGAGGAAATCTGGAGCAGGAGTATTTAGAAGCCACGTTACTCTGCCCCTGTGGTTGGTGCAGAGGTGGAGTAAAATCCTCACTGCCTGCAGAGAGGAGAGGAGCAGACAGGTCTCACCTGGTACCTCATGGAGGGGGTGAGGTGAACTGCCACAGGTATGATTTCCTGGGATTCAGCTCTGGATCCTGAGCCCCCAGAGGAGTTCAGACACAGCAGTTTCTCCTCTTGGAGTTGTAATGAATCTCATTTGTAGGAAGAGCTGCCACTCGTCACTCACTGTGCTGGTTATTTTCTGGTCCTTGCAGGGCTTCTTCCACTCTCCACACGGAGCCAGCCCATCCCAGTGCAGCCAGCAGGGGACATCCCCTGTGCCACCACGAACTGGCCATGGAACGTGTGCTGGGAGCCTCTGGAAGCTGTGAGATATTGAAAGGTTCTGACACAACATGATCAGCTACTGCTCATGCCTCAGTGTGTCCAAAGCACTGAAAAGGAACAGCATTTTCTACTCTTCTTAAACCTTTGCACTTTATAAACCCTCTCAAGTTAAGTCTGATTATGGGAGGAAGGAAAAAGGACCTGACTGGAAATCAGCTGGATTCGCTTCTCAGCTTTCTAATGTCAGCACCACCAAATCTGTGTATCTTAATCCTGAATCTTTCTCTTGCTAGTCTCTATTTTCTCGTGGGATTCTTATCACCCAAAGCCACCAAGATTCGATACTTTAGGCTGAGATTTTCTGACCTGGCCTCTCTACGTGCTGCTGCTGTAAAAACAAAAATCTTTTCCATCCCATCCAGCAAAAGCAAGGGATGGAGAAGTTACATCCCCAGGCTGAGACCTAGGAACAAAGCTTCCATTTCTGCATTCCCAACGTTGTCCTTTTCCCCCAGATTCCTTCCTGGGCCTTGCTGTAGCGATGCCTTGGGTTTTAGCTTTTATATTTTTCAGAATCTCTGCTGCTTAGTGTGTAACTCTAAAATTTCATATGAGGTGTGAGTGAGTTCTGTTAGTGACAAAACAATTCCTTTCTAGCTGGAGAATCAATGACAACTGGTACCCAAAAATCAGAAACAACAGTGAGGGGAAAGGGGCTGATACTGATAATTGACCCCAATATGTAAATGAACCAAAATTTATAAAAGTGTAAAACTTGTGACCAGGATCCATCTGGGATTTGATTTGGGTGCAGCCCCAGCCAGGCTCTTACACTGCCCAAGGTGAATCCTTTCAACAAATTCCTATTTAATCCCTTTTGCTCCGTCTAGTCTCTGTTCCAGGTCCCTTCCACAAGTGCAACTCAAGCTGGGTGTGATTAATAATTCACATTTAGTGCTAAAAGCGAATCAGAGTTAATTTTGTATATTTTGCTTGCCCTGTTTAATCGGGCGGTTTCCGCGGGAAGGCGGCTCCCGGTGACTCATGCCTTACATAAGGAACTAAAACATTCTTTAGTTTACAGAGAAGAATGTTCCTGCTCATTATGGGGATGAAAGGAGATTGCTGCATTTCAAATGACATGTATAATTTAGACACTTATTTCTAGGACTGTTTGGAACAGGGAATGAAGAGAAACTAAAATGTTTGAAGTGACTTGAGTGCTTCATAGTTTTTAATGTGACTGGCAAAATACACAGCCTGATAACTTTTAAGGCTCTGAAACTCCAAGACACTTTTTTGTTTTTGTATCCTAATACCAGTATATATTTTAAGCCATGAGTAGAAACTGGTATTTGTCACTATGTTAAAAAAAAAAAAATCTCATTATTTTTTTCTGCTGGTAGTTACCCCCTGTGCCACCAAAGTGGAAGGAGGAATGGGAATGGTATTCCAGAAAAACCAGGCAGCTGGTGAGGAAAATGGCAGCAGGTCTGCTGCATTTGGATGGAGCTGGGAGAATTTTTCCTTTGGCATTCTGAATGTTAAACCTTCACTGCAAATGGAGAGCATGGAATATTCTGGATTTCAACAGTGCAGAGTTTGTTCAAAAGAGAATTCAGTAATGCATTGGGAAGTGTTTGTTTAATGGTGTTCATTTTAGAATATTATGGCAAGCCAAATCCAACAGAACCTCTGGAATTGTGGGGCTGAGCAGGCCCCAGATGCCCTCGTGTTCTGCAGATTGTCTTTGCAGATTTCTGTCCTCTCACACTTGGGTGACCATGGGCTGTCCTTAGAAGGCAGAATTGTGATTCTCTCTTCTTTCCCAGCCCCTTTTATTGAGAGACTTTAAAAGTAACCAGACACAATGTCTGTGTTCCATGGGCTGTTCTTGGTTTGGTGCATTTCTCCACCAAATTGCCCTTTTTTTTCAGAGGTCTGTGGATCTTTTGAGCAAATGCAGTGGGCAGCTCACTCTGAGCAGTGTGGCAGCCTCTGTCCTAACTTTGGAATCCCCTGTAGAAATTTGGATGAGATCTATGCCTTGCAAAAATCTCTCAAAACTGTTGCATTATTTATTTTTATTCTGCTTCAAGGACAACACTTTTCAAACCAAGAGATGACACAAAGGAGCCCTGGGCTGTATAAATATAGAATCTTTTTATTTTTTTGGTTAATAGATACAGTACAATTTCTGACTACATAAGAAAGCGTTGTTTTCAGTGCATACATTCTTCAGACAGACAGGAACATGGCATGGAATTCCTTGGTGGTTTGAACATGGCACTTGGTTTATTTCTGGAAGTCCCAAGTTCCTGGCTTTTCCCAGTTTTCCTTAGTTTATTTCTGTAGGTCCCAAGTTACTCTTTTCCCCCAGTTTTCAGTGGCTGCTTTGACAACTCAAGGTCCAAGGGAAAATGAATTGAGTGCTACCAGGAGAGCAGGACGCTCTCAGTGCATCCCACTTTGTTCTCCCTCTAACCCTTGTGGTCCCAGCTGACCCAGGCCAGCAAGTTTTCCATTCTTTGTTCACAAAAAATGGAAATAACAATGTCAAACAAACCACCCAGTGCTTGGGCTCAACACCTCCACAGTCTCCTGTACACTGCCTGACTCCTGAGAGGGCCAAATCCCAAATTCCTCCCTGAATTTTACTTAAGATGGTGCTGGTGCCGTGACTTTGGCAAAATTCTTTCTGTTCTTTTGTAAGATGCAGTAAAAACCCAGGAAAATGGATCCCAGCATCTGGCCATTACGTTTTCAGGGAGGAAAAAAAGAATTATTGCTGCCTTTTGTGTTTTTCATTCACTGTATGATATGAAAAAAACCTCTAGGCTGATCTGTGAGTCTGATATTGATCCTGAGCAATTCCTGTGTTCATGGAAACCAGATAAGGCTTATCTTGCTCTGTAGTTTTTGCTTGCAAACAGTTCCTGGTGTGTCCCCTTGGTGCTGGTGGGATTTAGGGCACATCCCCAGAGCTGGGATAGGCCGGATGGAATCTGCCAAGTGAGGCAGGACATGAAGGACCAGTGAGGGGATAAATCATGAGCCAGCCTGGCCAGCTCCAGGCTTACGTGGCAGTGACATTCCTGCAGTGTACAGGAGAGCAAATCCAGTGAGACAAACACCTGGATAGTCTGGGATACTCCTGGCATTTGCCAAGCAGGTGAGTGGAGCAGGGTTTGTGCCAAGCACAGCAGCTGAGGTGTGCAGGAGCCCCGAGTGTGATCACTGCAGCAGTCAGGGGTTTGTTTGACACCATTACTCAGATTTTGAGTTTTATCTGACTTCCTTGATATCCCAAGCAGGTACTTGGGATACATCTTGCTGGGGATCCCCTTCTTGTGGGGATAACTTGGGAGAACCTTACAGAAACCTCATGGTTTGAGGAAAGGACTCTGGGAAGGATCAGATTCACACAGTCACCAGCCTTCATTTTGCTCCAGACACCAATATTGAAAAATCAGTAGATTAAAAAGCTTCTCCCATTCAGGGAAGGACACAAAGAGACTTCCTGGCAAACTAATACAAACTAGTTTTCCTTGGCTATATATTGAGGATTTAATGTGAAAATCTCACTTTAGATTATCTAGTTCAGCCTCTGCAAGCACAGGATAAACAGCAGTGAAATGATCCTATACCTGATCTTATGGAAAAGGCAGAGCAAAGCAATCCAAAGAGACTGGGAGAGCACATTACAAGAAACAGATGAAAAGTAGAGAAAAGAGGAGATTGTTACAACCACCAGCCTGAACAAGAAGATGCAGGTGAAGGCACTTGGACACCTGAGTGGGAGGTGATTGTTGGAGAAGAGACAACACAATTCCATGGAGAGCTCTGAGCTCCTTTGCCCTGATTCTCTGGGCTTCCAGAAGCACAGAACCAGAAGGAGTGAGCACCATCAGAGGAAACAAAGGTACATGTTAGTACAGATCCCACTGAGCTCAGGTTAGAGAAAGCAGCTGGCAGACAGGAGTCGAGTAAGAATCCCTGAGAAGTCTGAAAAAAATAATAAACATCACATCATTTAAACAAGTTACCCCTTCTGATCCTCTAGCCAGTCCACCAGGCTTCAATTAAAACCCAGCCAGTGGAAATCCCTCACCTTTAACACGAGCTGCACGTGGTGATGCTTCCAGGAATGAGATAAACCTGCCAAATCCCTCCAGATTCCTGTTTCCTAACTGAAACGAAATAACGTGGAGAAGAAGAGAGAGGCAGAGACACTCCCAGCCAAGAGAGCTGCTGTGCCATGGCACTGCTGGGGCACTGTAAACTGGAGCCTGGCCTGCAAGCATTAGTGAAATGTTTAGTACAATACTTAACTCTGTTACATCTGGGTATTTCTTTCCCCTTGGACTAAAATGTTACAAATTTTACCATATAAATGAACGACTATATTTGTTGCTACAGAGTACATTATATACATCACTGGAAGAAGAGAACAATAATTAAATTAAGGGAGGTGAGAGAAGGACAAACAAAATATTAGTACATAAAATAGAATATGTTCAATAATACTTTTCAGGCAATACTTTTGCTTGTTACATTTACTATAAGGAGGATAAAATCTTTCACTCATTAACATTGAGAACAGCTGCCCAAACATCCATCAGTCCCTTTCATTGCTGGATCTGCTCACGACGTTCTCGATTTGCCACTGCAGAGGAGCCCTCAGTTCTGGGGCTGTCAGTGCATCCAGGGGTTGAAACATCTGGAGCACAGCAGCCTGTGCCCTGTTTCACCACCCCAGGGGGCACAGAAAGGCTGATGGTTGTAACTGAGAGCCAGAAGGGCTCTGGCTCCCCACAGTCTGCTGGGCTCCACTCCCCAAAGGCTCTCCTGTTCTTCTCTCTGCTCTTGGAGAAACCCCTGCAGCTCATCCTTCAGAGAAGGGGAGGCCAGTGCTCAGTTCAACCATTCTTCCTCAAAACACAGAGCACAGGCTTTGTTCCTACATTTCAAAGTTGCTAAGTGAAGGTTTTTCCATGCTGTTTTCTCACCCTCCAGCTCAAGGTGCAGTAACAAAAATCTCCAGCTGAGCCATCAAGAGCAGAGCCACACACACTGTCTGCACCTTCTTTTCCTTTGCTTCACCAATAATTTATTTCCACAAGAACTGATTGATGACTTGATCAGAGCTATAGATAGCTAATAGTGTTGGATGAAAAACCAATCCAACGAGCTTCCTGGGGCTCATCAGAATTCTTTCCCAGTAGTTTCTTCTCTTCTATGACCAGCTCTACTTAATACATAGGTACTAAAATACAAAGCAGTGCAAAATGACCATAAAGCAACTAGAGCCCACACCTTTCTAGCAGGTGCACTACGAGCAGGGGGCTGTGGAGGGACTGCAGGTGATTAATAAGAGACTCTGAAGTCAAGGAGAAGAAGGAGTGCAGTTCCCCAGAGCCCATCCTTCAGATGCTTGAGAGTTCACAGTTAACGTGGTGTGGGGTTTGGAGATTTGTTTTCCCCTTTGATAATACCTGAGGCTTGTTTGTGATTCCTTCAGCGTAGCCCACTGCAAGCACTCATGCAGAAAACTTCCTTTGCTGCTGCCAGGGTGTGCAGCTGTCTTTGCCAAGGTAACATCATCGTTTTGCAAGGCTTGGATTTCATCCCCCTCTAGTCTGAATCATGAAGAAAAATTCTTTTTCTGCTGAAGAAGTCAAATCAAAGGAAGAAAAGGAAAGGGTTGTGCAGAGCTGGGAGGAAGTGCACAGGGAGCCATTTATGGATCAGTTTGTAACTCAGCAGGTTACAGCCCTCGCTGTTAGTCAACATCTTGCTCATCCTGGTTTTTTCTCCTTGCAACCTGGAGACCTTTCCCTTCCTAAATATTAAAGTCAACTCTGATTGTTACAGAGCACGTGAAAGGCTAAGGATTATTTGCTGATTTGTGAGGCTTCTGTGATGATGCACAGGGCACACGGGGCACCTGGGCACACCTGTGACAGTCCCTGCCACACTCAGCTCTGGGGCAGGGCCAAACCCACTGTGAATGTCTCACATTCGACAATTTGGGATCCTTTCAGTCCTGCTGCAACAAAAGCTTTGAATTACCCTGAACCCAGGAAGGGCTTTGCCTATGATACCAGTATTTACCTTGGCAAGACAGTCAGAGATAAACCTGTGTCACATGGGCTTAACAGGGAGAGAATCCCCAGGGTCAGACCCTTGGGCATCCGCCACAGAATCCAGAGGAAATGCTTTTTTTTTTTTTTTGTTTTGTGTGTTGTTTCAGTAAATAGCCTGTGTGCAGAAAGGAAACATAAAAATGCTGCTGCCCTGCTGGTGCCTCAAGGGTGTGTGTGAGTTTTTGTGTAACTCTCGTGCTGGTAATGAGAGTTTTCTGCACATTCACACAAATGCCTGTGTGTGTGAGCTGGGAAATTCGGGTTGAGTTGAGAAGGTTCTTACTCGAGGCAGTGATTTTGCCTTGCAGACCATTACAGATGCATCTCCAGCAAGGCTCCCTATTGCATGTCTGCAGAATAAACTGCTGTTTGAACAAGGGGAAAGCCCAGGGCATCACATTT
Organism: Acridotheres tristis; assembly: GCA_037013685.1. Taxonomy (NCBI): domain Eukaryota; kingdom Metazoa; phylum Chordata; class Aves; order Passeriformes; family Sturnidae; genus Acridotheres; species Acridotheres tristis. The sequence goes on along the minus strand of CM072889.1, from coordinate 1,659,776 downwards.
AAGCACACCGTGTGCCCTGCTGGCTCAAAAGAGCAGGCACACGAGCACTACCGGCTTGCTCTGGGCTATGCCATCTTTAGGAGTATATCCTCTGGGCAAGGGGAATTATTAAATCCAAATTGCAACCAAAACACCTTGGATTGCAAAATATTTCAGAAATATCTCCGGGAGGTGAAATCCCAAGGTAGGAAGGGTGTTTCAATTTCCGCTTTTCTCCAAGCCCAAAACATTCGTCTGCTCTTTTCAACAAGAGCCCTTCCAGCACTGGCCTAACCAATCCCTGCAGGATGTGTCAGGGCCAGCACCTTGAATGTGGTGTTCCCAGCCGGCTTGGCATGACCCTCAAGGAGTGAAATGGGAATGCAGGAGCCTGGCAGTGCCAATGAGCAGCCCCGGGCAGGGGAAGGAGTGGCAGCAGCTCAGGGTTACAGCTCTGCCAGGACTCTGGCACACAGAACGTTATCAGTTCACTGCACATCTTGCAATAGGCCTTGAAAGAGTAGAGAGAAGATGCTCTTAAATTGTTTCTAATCACATCTGAGATGTGCCAGAAGAAACAAGTGAAGCATTATCCCAGCAGAATTCCCTTCTGTCGGGCCCAGGCTCCCTGGGGGCACAGGAGAAGCTGGCAGGGCTGAGTGCAGCCAGTGCTGGGGGCACTGCTTACACTGGGGGGGCCGAGTAGTGGATGACAGAGTTGTAATCTGGAGGGGGGCTGTGGCATTCCAGGTTGGGATCCATGGGGAGCAGGACAGAGTCCTCCAGGGGGAAGTCCATGGTGTCCTCTTCCACCTGCACTGCTGGCTGGTACTTGACAGTCTCGTGGTCAGACAGGATGGATTCCTTGCTCCTGCTGACAGCTCTCCTCCTGTTGGGAACAAACATCGGGATTTACCCACCCTGGCTCCGTAATTAATGGTCAAAATGATTTCTTTAAGAAGCAAATATATAAAAATATCAATTTACCTCCATCAGTTTACCTCTGTGGCACCCTGTAAGGCAGTGATATTTTGCTGACTGGATGAGGGAACTGAGATAGGTGTTTTAGATAACTCTGTGTTTCCAAAGTAGATTTAGGAGTAATTCCTGCTCTGCTGCCCTGTCCTTTCAGCTCACCACATTTCAGTGCACTACAGATCTCTTACTTGTAAAGACACCTGTCCTGTACACACAGTAATATCCTTCCTCATTGTTCTGACACAGGTCAGTAAAAATTTGACTTTTCTGAAAGCAGAACTGAAGGCTATGACTTTTCTTGAAGCATAAATAAGGGATGAAATACTGAATAATCTCTGACAGACTCTAATTTAAAGCGATCCTGAAAGCGAGAGCGTGTGTTGAACATGCTCAGGCAGTGCAGGGCAAAATCCCTTTTATATTCCCCAGCCCTTAAACATTCCCGACCCAGGGGCTGGTCAAGGGCAGTGCTTTGCAGCATTCCAGCTGCTTTTGTCTCCTGTCTTCCCTTGTTCCAGGTGGTGGAGGGTGGGACAGAGCAAATTCCAGCACATGGAGCAGCCTCAGGGTCAAAAGCAGGAGAACCCGGAGAAGATTTGTGTCACAAGGTGACCTCGAGGAACAGCAAGGGTTGTGGAGAACTCAAAAGGTTCTTTTTGTCATAGGCTGCCTTAAAAATAATGTTCTGTCAACCTTGGTTTCAGAGCAATTAATTGCAAGGAGCCTGGATAATTGAGGGGTTCTCAAAAGGATTCCAGTGTGAGAGTGGCTTTTGAGCTGCTGAACTTTGCTCAGGACCCTTTAACTGCAGCTCTTGGGAAGGAGCCTCAGTCACAGACTCATCCCAGCACTGCCCAAATCTCAGCTCAGAATGACTTGAATGTGCCTGGGAGAATTAAAAGTCAGGCAGTGCCCAAGCACTTCGTGTGTGTACTTCATATGTGTTTAAAGTAGCATCAAGTTACATTTTAATGACCCTAAACCAAATCTGAATAGTCAACAGTTCATCAAATAATTGTGGAATTCATTGCATTCATTTCATTGGCACTTCTGCACCCCAGCAGCTGCTCACAGGGGTGCTTTAGGAAGAAAACAGAGCCAGTTCCTGGTCCAGTTTTGGGAACAAACCAACAGCCAGGAGCCAGACACAGCAACTGGAGGGAGGGCAGCAAAAGCCATGAATAGGAAAATAGCAGATCCAGGACAGGAACAGTGTGTGTGATGGTTTTGGGGTGGTGCAGCAGAGAGAGCAGGATGGATGGACACACACAGCTCCTTTCAGCTGGAAAGGGTAAATCTGCCCTGCTGGGGCTTTACAAGTTGTGTTCTCTTGCCTCTGAATCTGGAACCTGTCAAGAGCCTCAGGTTTCCCACAAGCTGCAGATATTGATTGCCAGTGGCTGACAGAACTAGTGTCAGCATATTAAAATAAATAAATAAATTCACATTTTTGCTGGCTCTGGAAGGATCCCAGGTGTTCAGAGCACTGGCTGGAGTGGAGCACTGGTTTCTGCTCAGTGCACAGCCCCAGGAACAGCCTGGAGGCTCCACCTGTGAATTACCCACCGTGCAGCTCTCTGCTGTGGGGAATGTGTGCTGATGTTCTGCACACCAGTCATGAGGCTCTCCTGCAGCCAAATTCAGCCACGACACACATCTGCAGCTCTGATCAGCTGCAGTGGGACACGGGCTGGTTAATTCAGGGTCTGATTTCATGGGCTGCTTTTCCACAGCAGGTTTGCATCTCCAGCTTTGGGAAGTGATCCTGAGCTGTAAGAGCCAGCCCCCCACGTCTGGTATGTGTAGAGTGAGCTTGGGTTCTGTGATTGCTGCAGGGTTTGTAGAACAAAGCTGCTGTTGCTGTGCTTTCAGACCTGCACGAGGCATTGAAACCAAACCTGTGGAGTGGCAGAACAGAAATTCTAAAATAAATAGTAACCCTGAGAACTTCAACAAAAACTGCAGCACCCTCTGCTTCCACAACTAAGTTTTTCCTCATTGTCCAGAGACAAACATGAGTGGAAACTCCTGATGTATCCTAAAGATTTGGCAGCTGTCCATCCTCTACACACACAGTTTGTCTGCAGATAAACTGCCCTGGCATGAGCAATGCAACCACAACTTTGCCTCACTGTTTATTTATGGAATTCTCTTCTTGTTGCTCAGTTCCATTGGCTCGTGTCAGACAATTCCATGGATGCTCTGGCTTCCAATTTGCCAGGTATTAAAGTTGTCACTGGGGACAGGGAGAAGCTTGAGAGCATCTGTTTATTGTAGAAGTATTTGTATTTTATTGGATAAGTATTTTATTGTGTAAGTATTTTATTGTAAAGGTATTTGTTTAATTTAACCCCCAGCCCGCAGATCTCTTGAGTTATTAGGGTTTGGTTTGGCCACACAACAGGAAATTTTCAGCCCCCTGTAGACTCCCAGCAAATGTTCCTGCTGGGTTCCTGACCCACAGGGGCAGGAACTGGAATACACAGGATTGAAATGGATTGGATATCTGGGAATAACTCTGCCTGGTGCTGAAATCAGGCTGGGGTTTGCAGGACTCCTAAATGCTGCCATCTCCTCTCTGCTCCAAAGACAGAAAGCTGATGAGTTATGTCAGAAGGAAGTCGTGTCACTTGTTATCTAATGGCAGACCAAAATGCAATTAACTTCCAATACTACTCCTTTCATCTAAAAGCATTTCCTAATTAAAGCTCTCTGTGGGGCTTTGCATTTTTCCCTTTCATGCTGCTGGCACTGGCACTGGTGCCTGCTGTGCCTGTGCAGCTGCTGCTCCTGGGGATGAGGCTGCTCATCCCTTTTCCATCTGTCCTTGGCATCTCAGAACTGCCCCAGCCCCTCGGAGCTCAGCCTTGCCTGGGTCTGTGTTTGGGGCTCCAGGGGACACCAACACCCCCTTTATGGCCTGGGCCACTTTATTCCCTGTGTAAATCTCCTCCCTGAGCCCCCAGCAAACATTCTCTGACTGGAGGCTGCTTGGTTGTGATCGATCACGTAATTGTGCAGCTCCAGAAGTCACCAGTGGTTATGAAATGAGCTAATTTAATTAAAAGCTGGCCATTCCTTGGTTCTCCTGGGCTGGCACTGCCCTGCCCACGAGGTGTTTCCTCACTGCTCTGCCTCTGCCTGACCCCTCAGTGCTGTGGGAGCCCCTCAGAGATGCTCACTTTGGCTGAATCTGCTCCAGGCTGGAATGTCCCAGCCCAGGCTGCCCTGTCAGTGCTCCCACCATGGCCCAGCACTGAGGATCAGGCTGGGAACAGCACAACGCTCAGCTGGAATTCAGCTCACTGCCCACTGACCCAAACTTGTCACAAATTGCTGTGACCACCCTGAGAACTCGTTTGTCCTTTTACAAGGTGACCTGTCTGGGGGCACAGCCTGAGTACTAAATCATTTTCCACAAAATTTTTAGACTTCTGAAGGCACCAGAGTTGTTTAGAAGATACCACAGAGGATAATCCTGCAGTAGCTTGAAGGCCTGAGTGACCTGCTGGGACTTTTCCTTCCTACTGTACAAAGCAGAGATTTTGGAGGTAGAAAAATACTGAAATCATCAAAGAGCTGGGAAACCATTAGTGGAGCTGTTTATTTTATGTGAAAGGGAGCCAGTTTCTGTTCATCTAAATTTTGGGGTCAATGACTTGAAGAGGACTGTGGAGAAAGAAGGATGGCTGCAGGAAAACCACCCTGAGCAGGGAGGGATCCCAGCCCCAAATGCAGCAGCTCCTACTGCTCTGCAATAAGAAACCCAAGTATTTTACTCTCAGCAGGAAAAACGAATGGACTTTTCTGTCCATGTAGGAAACCTGGCCATGTTCAGAAGCTGTGCTCAGGGAAAGATGAGAAATGGGGCTGATTGCTGCCAAGTAGAGCAGTTTGTCTCATGACTACATCTCCTAATAACGTGTAGGAGCTTCAGGGCTTTGTAGGAGCTTTCAAAGGTGTTTAATGAGGCTCAGAGTAAGAGTGGTTATTTTTTAATTTTAATTTTACTGCAATTAAAGGAATAAAAGGGTTATTTTTTCCTTCTGGTAGCTATGACTGATTCACAGTTTGCTTTAATACATTTTCAACTGAGTGCTGTGCAGGAGGAATTTCATCCTGGTTTCCCCTCTGGCAGCACCAGTGCATCAACATTCTGCTGGCAAGGAGAACTCGAGGAGTTGGGCTCAGGAATTCATTGTTTGGAAGCACTTTTAAACACAAAGTGCAGGTAATAAAGTTTTCCCAGGCCAAATCCACCCTCGTGTCCCCTCACACGTGTGGCCAAGCTGCTCAGCTGTACCTGTCCAAAAGCAGTGGGATGGAAAACGCTGCAGTCAAACCCACAGCCTCTCACAATTCCCCTTCCAGTCCTTGCTACTGCAAGCACAGTGCATAATCCTTGAACAAAAAGTGGTTTACATAACTCCTGAGCAGCTACTCATTCCAAGTTCTAGTTTGGAGAGCTCAGGTCAGGTAATAGTGCAAGGTGCTGCATGACATAACAATAAATGTATTTATTATTTCTGAGCCCCATTCTGCCCTGGAGCAGAATGTTTCTCTGAGAAGGTGAGAAAGGATTCCAGCCCAATCCTGGCTGTTTTTTGTTGTGTTCTTTGTGTTTGGGCATGAATGCCTGCTGTTCCTGAGCAAAATCCATCATTTCAGTATTCCTGCCTTGCCTTGGGCCCAGCTTGTTTTGGCAAAGGCAGAGCCCTCGGTGCTGGGATGTGGATGCAGCATGCAGAGCCCAGCGTGCATCAGCTGAGCCTCAGCTGATCTCCTGGGCCTGGGCCAGAACCTGATCAGGGATTTCTGAGCACCAGAGGATAATTGGGTTTGGGGGCAGAAGGGGAAGAGCTGGGGGAGGACAACTGAGCAGATACCAAACCTTTTGTCATCTTAAACAAGAACTTGATTGTAGAGTCTCTGGGAGGGTTTTAAAGTAGTGCTTGGCAGTAGCCTGATAATATTATGAGATGGAACCTGACACCAGAGTCATCCCATCACGAAATCCCTCTGTGCTCCCTGTGCTTCCCTGAGTGCTGATCCCAGTGCTGTTATCCCAGACAATCTTTCCATCTCTCACTGCAGCAGCATAAAATACTCAGAACTTTGCTGCTCTATTTTAGCAGCAGGAAAAGCTCAGACCTGGTTAGTCCAGCCTAACAGTGAACCCAGGCCCAGAGTATCAGATTCATCCCCACTAAACTCTTGACACTGACACTCCGTGGTGTGTGCTGTTGGCAAATTTTAAACTCAACAGAGGAATGAATGCAGCATAAATAAACAGTGAGATTTTGGCAAAAATAATAAATGCAGCCACCCTGGTTTAGAAAACATGCTAAGCCTTTGAACAGTTTTGTTTTAGAAAAGAAAGACTTTGAAAAGGATCCAGGATAAATGTTTTTGATAGAGAGAGATACACAATTAACAAGGGTGACTTTATCTCCCCTGTTAAACCCACACTCCTTTCTGACCTCTCTAGATTATTCCACAGGCTTTGGAGCCTTGTTTGTCCACTTATCAGTGCAGGAGCACCCAGGGGTGTCCTGTCCTCAAACCAGAGTTAAGTTAAAGCTCTTTGTGCCAGTGAGGGTCTGCAAGATTAATAAAAAAAAAAAAGGCAGCTGGCAAAAAGGCTTTCTCAGCTGGACCTGAGACAGCCAGGGAAGGATGTGGCCAGGGCAAGGCACACCTCTGTGGGTGTGTGGGACACAGGAGAGGCAGCACAGCTCACTGCAGGCTCTGCTGGTCTGCTCAGGAACCTTGTGCTGGGTGCAATCCCCGTGCAAATGTTGAGTGGGTGATGGGGTCAGGCAGGGATTCACTGACCCAAGGAGCCTCACATCCACTCCCAGTGGCCCTGGTAGTAGTTCAGAAGGTTTTCCTGGAAACCTCTGAAGAACAGGCTGTTATGGAATTTGTTGTGTTTCTACATCTGGCTGGATGTTGACTTTTCAGACTTTGAGGAGAAACCCTAGAAGGGGCAGAGAGGAAACCTTCCCCTGCCAACTCTTTATCCAAACAGGAGAAATGCCACAGGGAAAAGCTGTCAGGGGTGAGTGACAGAAATCCTCAAGAGGGATAAATCCCACCAGGGAGGCTGCTGTGTGTGTGGGGATTTGTGTCAATGTGACATCATGCAGGAGAGAGGTGACTCAGCCCAGGTAAAGCATCACAGTAATGACATTTGAGCTCCTGTTTTTAGACCTGGTGCCATTTGGTCTCCATAGCAATGGATTGTGCTGGCAGGGATGCTCTGGGTGTGTGCAGGGCATAAAAACATAGAAATGGATCAGGATCTCTGCTAATCCCACCTGATCCAGCCCTGGGACACTGCTACAGGGAAAATACTGCTGGGCAACAACATTCCTGAGGCCACATCCCATCCAGTACAACCCAGAGCATCCTACTGCTCCTCTTAGTGTTGTCCACCTTTCCTAATGAAATCTTCTCCCTTTTCCTCTCCTCCTTCTCCCTTTCCTTCCTCTCCTTCTCCCTTTTCCTCTTCTCCTTCTCCCTTTTCCTCTTTTTCTCCCTTTTCCTTCTTCTCCGTTTTCCTCCTCTCCTTCTCCCTTTTCCTTCTTCCCCTTCTCCCTTTCCTTCCTCTCCTTCTCCCTTTTCCTTCTTCTCCCTTTTCCTCCTCTCCTTCTCCCTTTTCCTTCTTCCCCTTCTCCCTTTTCCTCCTCTCCTTCTCCCTTTTCCTCCTCTCCTTCTCCCTTTTCCTCCTCTCCTTCTCCCCTTTCCTCCTTTCCTGCCTTCAAACATCAGGAAATTGATGCTTCTAAGACATCAAACAAGGCAAGCCCTTTCCATCTGCTTTTCTTTCTGAGTGAGAGTCAATCCCTCCAAAACTGCCACACTCTGTCCATGCCCTTTCCTGGGAACTCTCCCAGAATATCCAGAAATGCTTCTTCTCATCCCTCAGTTCTCTTTAATGCACAAAAAGGGGTGACTTGGTGTAGAACAAGCAACTGCTCTGGTGGGAAAAGTCATGGAGTTCCTCAGTACAGAGAAAGCTCAAACAAATCTCAGTAGATTTCAGAGACAACTCCAGGCAAGTAGTAATTAGCTTAATTAACTGAATAGACAAGGAATTCATTGCTACATAATAATTTTTTTTAATATTTTGGGGCAGCTATTCTTTGAAATTCTACATGTTGACATTTGAATCAGTAAAATGGGTCACTGTTGTTAGGAAGGTGAAGTTTTTCACTACTGGGTCACCTCTGCCTGTGTGGTTGTTACTGAAATGCAAAGAACTGTGAGCAAAAAGCTCAAAATCTGCTTTTAATCTTCTGTATTGTACTATGAGTGGATAAACACACACCAAACCCTGTTTGTAACCAGGTGTGAACAACACAACCCAGGGATCATGGAGGTGCTGGGATTTAGGGAATTCTCTGCAGCTCTGTCTCAGAAATGCAGCAATCAGGGCTCCTGTAAAGGCACTGCTTTGCTCTTTACTATGCACAAGCATTTTCAGTTTACTCACATCCCATGAGCTGCAAAGATGCCACTCCTTCTGTCTGAGTTAAATATACACACTGGTATAATTACAAATGTCAGCTCTTGGATTAATGAATCAAGTTCTTCAAACTTTGCTCCATCACTACAGGAGAACACTGGGGAGGCAGTGAGCAAACAGCTAAATTACACCTCTATATTCTCATTTTTCCTCCTATCATTTCCCATTTGCAGAATCTGCTGCCCCTGGATCTTAAAACACATTACCAAGGTTTTCTGTTTATGGGGCTGAAATTCAGGGTTCATCTCCTCTAAGCTTGCCTGGATATCCAGAGGTTTCCTTTTGGCAGCAGAAACAAAACTGCAAATTCCAAAATCGTTTCTCTGAAAGGAAGAACTGTCTGAAAAAGAAATTCCCCAGAGTACTCACGCCAGAGCCATGATCCCATAGGGCCAGGAACGGATTTCCAACCTCTTGGGGCTTTTTATCTCATCTGAGGTCAGCACCATCCCACTGTCAGACTCCTGAGGAGCAAAGGGAAAGGAACATCAGGGACCTGGAACCTGGGACTGCTGTAGGAGCCACCAATCCTTCAGGATATTCTTTTATCAAGGCCTGTGTTATCAGTTTTTATCCAAGTGTTCCCAATAATGCTGCTCTGGAGCCTGGGAACGTTTCCCTTGTTTTTATGACATTAAAGTTTTTGATCTGCATTTCCAAAGAAAACCCTTAAAATGAACGAATCAAAAAATAATTTGACATTTTCAAATTTAAAAGTGATATTAAGCATGACAGATGGGCACCATGTAGTAGGATAGCTGAGATATGAATAGACTGAGATTCATAAAGAATATATCCAATAATTCTGGCTGGGCTCCTCTGAGGAAAAGCTCCTTAAATACCCACTGGAAAGACACAATTAGAAACACTGGGATTCGAAGGAAGTGGGAATTCAGAAGCATTTTGTAAATGCAAGTGTTTTGTAAAGATAGATGGCCCTGGCCTTTGTGGATTTTTTATGAGCTGTCCAACAAAACTGTCTTGATTAAAAGTGGGGTTGTGATTCTGCTGCACTTAAAGCTGAGTCTCGAGGCTGCAGTTAAACTTTGTGCTAAGTTGATACAAGTACAGACATCACAGTCCTCATGACAAGTAATTCCATAATATTAAATGCTCTGGACGTTTCTTTGCATTTGAAATATTTTTTTGATGCTGGAAAGTTGCACATCTGTGCATTTGTCAGTAATCAAGATACAAAAATAATCTCATCAAGCAATAAATAACAAGAAAAAGCCTTTTTATACACACTCTGGTCATCTATCAGTTGTTAATAAGATCAGTTTCTAAGCAATTTTATAAAGTATAAAGTGAAATCCTGAATTAAGGAGGTCTGTCAAGCCCTCAGTAAAACCCAGCTTGTCTCTGGATTTTATCTTGGCTGTTTCCCCTCACACACGTGGTCTAGGAACAGTTTATCTGGGGGCTGCTCTGCGTTTTGCTTACACCTCTCTGCTAAAAGAATCTCCAGAGATTGCAGATAATTGCACAATGGCAGGAAGGTGTGGTGGAGCACTCAGAGCTCCAGGCAGCTCTTTGAAATAATGACCTAATGATTATTCAGGGTTGATAATTAAGAAAATTTCAATAACCAAAGTACACTTACTTTGCCCAAAAGCTGATCACACACTGATTTAAAAGATCCTTGTTGAAACATCACGTTTATTTCTGATCTCTTGATGTATTATCACCCTTTTTGGAAACTTTTCCCCCCTCGTGCAAAGGCTTATTTGAAAATGCCACGAGCAGGGAGCTCTTAGGCAGATAATGCTCCTGCAGGCAGCAATAATCTCTGGAGACTGCACTGACCTAGCAAATGTCTTTGTGTGATTCACAGGGACAGATTTTATCCTGCAAGAGGGAAGATGCAGGACCCAGGGAAGTTTCTAAGCCTTCTAATCCCTGAGCTGCACGGGTAAAGAGGCAGAAATTCCATCTGGGAAAATAGAAGGCAATAATAATGGGCCTCAGGTTGTGCTCAGCAGAGGACAAATGAGAAATAGGCTGTGTTTGTCACGGACATGAAATATTTCCAGGACAAGCTGGAGATTTGAGCCTTCCCAAGGGAGGAATGGCTCTGCCCAAGAGGAGTCTCTGCTGGAGATTTCCCTCTGCTCCTCCTGTGTCCTCAGGAGGATTCCTGAGGGATTCAGGCTTGCTCCCCAAACCTGGATCCACCTGGAGCGTTTGTGCATTGCACAGGTCCCTCCTTAGGGACACAGAAGGTGACATTGAGGCAGCAGGTGGGGACAGCACATGGAGCTGCAGGACCTCTGAGGGAATTCAGGAGTTGTTCTTGGGGATTTTTTAAAATAAGAAAATCCAACCCATAACTTCAGAGGAAGCCAACAAGCAGAGAACCCTCATTCTGTAACAAAACAAGTCTTTGTTTTTCCCTGGAGGGAAAATTCGACCCTTTAACACTCTCCCACCCTGCAATGGCATTAAACTGGCAATAAATACATTCACTTGGTGAGGAAAATCTGGGGTTAAAGCTCTTTGTGTGAATCAAGACCAGGATCTTGAATCTTGTTCTTGTCTACCAGAACTGAACACCTTCACCCCCACCAAGTGACTGGCTGTCTTGGCCAGCCAGAATGTGTTCTGGACACATTTCCCTCAAAGAGCTGCATTTCAACAAGCTGCCACTTCCTTGTGGTAGAAAAACATCTTGAAATATGGAATATAAAGCCCTTAGCCTGATCAAAGCCAGGGCAATCACACGTGAGCTTCTCTTTAAATCATTTGTTACGAGAAATGCAGGTCCCTGTTTGTTGTCACACAGCCCTGGGTGTGAGATGCCAGAGCCAAATCTGCCTGATTTAAAGTTCTCTCCTACCAAGCAGATCCCAAAAGCTCCACTGAGCATTTCTGGTGCTGGTGACGAGTGATCTGTGAGGCTGCTGGGGAAGGATGCAGTCACCTCTCTTACCTCATGCATCACTTTCTCCTTTTCCACTGGCACCTCATCAAATGTCTTCACACTCAGGGGTCTCTTCTTGCTGTTGTTACTGAAAGCAGGAAATTGGAGGGGTCAGCAGAAATCCCAGGCAGATGCTGCACCAGTTACATCCTCACACAGCCCAGTTTCCTGGACCACTTCTCTTTTGTCACCTCTTGTATCTAATAACCAACCCCCTGGCAAATGTGTCTGGTTCTTTCACCAGCCATACTAAGGGAGGACAGCAGACAGTGAAAAGTTTCTTTCCCCCCCAAACCTGTATCTGCTTTTCTCACCCAGTTTCCACTGCACTCCAGCGATTCACTCCACTGTTCAAGTTTTCTTCCACGGGGCAGGTTTTGGGGTTGGATTCTCCATCTGGACACAAGGTGATGTTCAGTGGGATGTAGTCTTTGCCATCCTGTGAAATTAATAACAGAAAAGAGCACAAAGCTGGCAAAGTTCATTTTGTGCTGCATCTCAGATGTGAGAGGTTTTTCTACCCTACAGAGCTTTGATGAGAAAGGACCAAATTGTGTTTTAACTCAACTGTGCTGTTTGTTCAAGGTGATTATCGTGTTCCTCACACCCTGGGGAAGGTATGGAAGTTGGAATGCACACTTGATCCAGGAATTACTGTGCAGGAGGCTTTGTGGGGAAACAGGGAACCCTGTGATGATGGGCTGGGATATTCCAGTCCTGGTCAGGAGCAATGGCCCATGTACAGACTGCCTGGTTTTGTTCAACTTCAGGAGCTTGGGAAGAGCCAGGCCTTAAAATGGGAGCCTGAAAGGATTTAATTTCTTGTCCTTCCCGGGAATTGCTGCTGCACTGGTAATGAGCTTTGCGTTGTCATTACCCCCCTGCAGCAATCCTCAGGAATGACTCTGCCTTCAGCTCCTGAAACTATTTGTCCAAATTTCCTGGTGCTTCTTTTTGTTTTTAATTTTGAGAAGCAGTTAAGTGCCCTATTCCCTTATCATGATTTTTATGTCTCCTCAATTTACTTTGGTTATGGAATCAAACTCACAAGCTCTTCATATTGCAGACTGGGCCCTCTTCAACTCAGCTCCACTAAATTTGTTTACAAACAGGAAGGAGCTGGAGGAGAGTGTTTGATTTCTTCTTCAATTAAATTGACAATTGCATAACAGATCCGGTTGTTTTTACTGCAGAAGAAAACAACTGGATTAACTATTATGAAATTAATCCTGATGTACCTGACTTTCTGAGCTTTAAGCTGCATAATTGTAAAGCTCCCAGGAGCACTGGTGAACATAAACTTGGAAATGAGAGACAAAGTTCAAGAGGTGGCGAAAATCCGAAGTAAAGTTAACAATTGAGTAGTTAACATTGTCTTTACTCATCCCAGCAGGCATTTTCCTAGTGAGCTGTGCTAGGAGATGAAATCTCATATTGAAATCTCAGACTGACTGAAGTGAAATCTCATATTGGTGTTAGATAACCTTCACCTCTGCTCAGGCACACGTGTGTGTGTCTGTGGGGGTGTGAGCTGGGCTTTGCACCACTCATGAGTGGTTTGTCACCAGTCCCTGTTTTCCCTCAAAGCCAGGATTAATGGAAACACGACTGAGGTGATTCTCGTGTTTGGATGTTTATTGTATCTTATCAGAAATTGCACAAAGTGTGACAGCACCTCCAGCTCCTTGCTAGAAGTGGGAAAAATGGCTCCAGCTGAGCCTGCTTGGAGGCTTTTTAAAGCTAAACGAACTAATAGACGTTTAACACCTCCATTATTTATACTTTTGACCCAATAATCGATTCCCACAACTCTTAGATTGGCATTAGACTGACCAACCAAAGGTCACTGCCTGAGTTCTCTGAAGAAGACAGAAGAAGATGAACAAAGAAAAAGACACCACCCCAAATTCTCCATCTTGTCCCATACCCACCACTATTCTATAAAAACCTCAAATTTAAAACCCATCACCCAGTGAAAACACACACATCTGACCCACTGCACATTGGTGATTCCTAACTCATTATTCAGATTTCCTAACTCATTATTCAGATTTCCTAACTCATTATTCAGATTTACTAACTCATTATTCATATTTCCAAGCCTTCCCCAAGGTTCCAGCTCCAGAGCAGTGTTTTCCAGGCGTTCTGTGCCTGGAAGCACAGCAAGCTCACAGCCTCCACGTTTCTGGGATCCCGCATGCAGACGTGCATTTCCTGCAGTACCTGCTGCACGTTGGCCTGCAGGAGATCCCCCAGGCGCTCCACGAGCTCGGTGAACGTCGGCCTCTCCGTGGGGACCCCGTGCCAGCAGTCCAGCATTGTCTGGTAGCTGGAGGGAAAAAAAAAAACCCACAAGGATTAGGAATGGGAAAGGCTGGCAGCTTTTCTTCCAAACTGTTTCATTCCGCCGCTGCTCGGTTTGGTCAGTTTTTGGATTAAGAGATCCAAATCAGATCTCCACATGCTGAAACTGTGGTTTTGCTTCCACGTGGGATGTTTTTTGTTTCCATATCCCTGCCTCAGCTGAGCCTGCAGGATGTTGGTTTTCACCTGGCTTAGAGTCTGGCTGCTGGGCCCTGCTGATGCTGCTGAAATAGGTCCTGGTGATGGGTACTGGGTTTCTGTCACAGGATCTGAAGTCTGAGCTCCATGAGCTGCAGCTGACACGGGGCATCAGATCATCTTCTTGTAGGCAAAGGTGAGGCTGATTTGGGCTGTTCTTAGCATTATTCTGTGCTGCCAGACACCCAAAATCTACTCAGTCACAGCTTTACTGCAAATAAAACACCCAGCTGTGGTCTCCTCCCCTTCCTCACTTAAACAAAATCCCTTTTGTGAGAGGAATCAGCTCCCAGCACAGCCAGCAGCTCTTACACTTCAGGAGTGGAATATTCTGGAGATCTCATGCGTGTCCCTTCCTTGAGGCGCCGGCAGAAATCCTCATCGATCTGCACTCCGGGGTACGGAGAGGCACCTGGGGGGAACCAGAGGCTGTTGGGATGGACAGGATGTGACAGGAAGGTCTCACAGATGTGTGTGTAACAGAAAGATCTTTGAATGTAGAATCTGAAGAAGGACTAGAAATGAAAGCAAGTTTTGATACAGAAGAAAAGAATTGCTGAGCCAGTCTTAGTGGATAACTAGAAGCCAAAGGCTGTGTTAGCATGTGAGTTGGAAGGGGTTTTTATTGCTCAGAGCAAAGGATAAATCCACCTCAAACAAAAGATGTTTTTACCAAGCAAAAAGATTTCACAGGCAAACAAGAAAGCCAATGTTGCAAGTAGAAAAAAGTCTTAGGATTTTCTACTGCAAGAAAACTGAAAAACAACTTTTAGCTTAAACTGTAACATATTAACTTTTTGTGATTGGAGAATAATAACATGAATATGTAATGTTAGTGGTTATGATAGGCTATAGGTCATAGTAAAGGCATTGATTGGTTGTTATGTATTAAAAGAAAAGTTTATAATGCATTGTAACCAGAACTGGAGTGGCTTCAGACAATCCTACAGCTGAGGTGACAGGGCTGGGCTCTGTCACCCACAGCCCCTGAATTGCTGAATCCTCTGGATACAACAAACAGCATTTTAAATAATAAATAAATTACTGAATTCTCTGGATACAATAAACAGCTTTTTAAATAATAAATAAACTGCTGAATCCTCTGGATACAACAAACAGCATTTTAAAGAGCCAGTCTGGAATCACACATCCCTCATTTTGGCCCTTACAAAAGGGTTTCAGGATGGCACATTCCCTGTGTCCAACCCAGGGAATTGGTGATCTCTGCTGAGCATTCCAGGTTACCCAGTCTGGCAGTAACAGGAGCTCAGGTGAATGAGTTGCAGTCACTCACAATCTACATTTTCTGTTACAGACTCACTCTGTCTCTTCAGAGATTTCAATCACTCTGTCTCCTCTGCATTTGTGATACAGTCAGGACCAAGCAGCTTTAACTCCAAGGTAAAACAGGGCAGAGGAGAAATAAACTTGATTAGTTTAAGACTTTAAATATCTCTTGGTCAGTGGTAGAAAAGTTCCAGCTCATTCCATGGCTTACTTGGTGCTTTCCCAACTGTTTCCCTGCCAGGAAATTCCTGCTCATCCTCCAGTGCCTTGGACCCCCTGTGAGTGCAGAGGGGGCTGTGGCCACCTGGATCCTGCCAAGGGCCACGAGAACCTTGGTTCAGCCCCATGGGTGGAATTACTCCTCTGCTGGTTCACCAACAACTGGATATGCATTATCCTCCAGGGAAATCCCCCTTGGCAGTGGGAGCTGTTCCTTCCAGCTTTTCAGCCTTGTTTTCTTTCCTGACTGTGTGTCCAGTGCTCTTTACCCCGAGTGCCACTCAGGTGTTGGCTGAAGCCTGGCAGGACAGCTGGAATTGCTTTGCAGAGGTTGGATGCTGGGAAGGGCTGGGAGCTTTGTGTTAACTCCCACAAAAGTTTGGGAGAGTGCTCTGGCATCTGAGTAACCCAGAGCTCACAGGTGAAATTCAGGAGGAGTGTGAAGTTTGAAATGTTACTGAACCTACTGTGGATAAACCAAAAAGATTTGTAACTTCCCTCCCTGACTCCCCCCAAAGCAAAGGCTTCCTGTGCAGCACAACCCTTGTCTTGAACATTTTCGCATCCCAGAGGCTGGATAATGAATTTGGAAACAATTTAATGAAGTTTTAACACAGGAGATTGAATGGAATCTGTATCCAGCCCTCGAGGAATCTGTGTATGATTTACTGTCTCTAACATTCCTGCATATTTCCTGCAATTTTTTCCCCATTTGGAAACACCATCATGTGCTGTGCACTTGGGGGCACAACAAGAACAGCAGAAATCTTTGGATAAAGCATTGAAGAAGGGGCAGAAATGTGGCTGCTTCCAGAATTATCCTGCTGTGTGAACCTGTCTGCTCAGTGGGCAGAACCTGCACAGGGGAGCTGAGATCCCAGCACTGCCTGAGAAGGAATGTCAGCTCCAATGGGCTCCCAGGACATTCACAGCCCACTTCTGAATTCCCTGGATACCAGAGCACAGGACTGACAGTGTTTCCTGCAGTTATGTGAGCTGGAGATAAGGCAGCACCATCATTTCTTCTTTATACCCAGATTTTCCTTCCCAGTCTTGCCTTTGGCCTGTCATTATGCTCAGAATAACCTGGGAATTCACTGCTCAGCTCATGGATGGAGAATTCCACTTGCCCTCACAATCTGAGGTCTCTCTCTCTGGTTACATCACAGATCAAATCAAC
The DNA here is from genome assembly GCA_037013685.1 of Acridotheres tristis. NCBI lineage: Eukaryota > Metazoa > Chordata > Aves > Passeriformes > Sturnidae > Acridotheres > Acridotheres tristis. The sequence goes on along the minus strand of CM072889.1, from coordinate 1,643,120 downwards.
TGCAAGATTTTGGTGAGAGCAAACACAGGGAAGGCCAAGGATAACAGTGACAGGACAAGGAGTAAGGGGACAAAGGGAAAGAAGGGACATCGAGGTTAAATGTCAGGATGAAATATTTCACTGGGGGGTGCCGAGGCCCTCGGGTTGCCCAGAGGAGCTGTGGATGCCCCAGCCCTGGCAGAGTTGTAAACCAGGTTGGATAAAGCCTTGAGCAACCTGGTTTAGCAGGAGTTGTCCAGCCCATGGCAGGAGGGGCTGGGACTAGATCATCTTGAAGATCCCTTCCAACCCCTGAACGTTCTGTGAATCTATGATTAATTTTTGACTCCAGGATCTTTTAGAGTTTATATTTTGGCCAGTGCTGGCCTGCTGGCTGGAGGCAGCTCAGATCATAAAAGCAGGGAGCTCTCCCTTTCCCACTTCCACTCAGCACTGTCTTTATCTGGACCATGGGATAAATCTGATAACTTGGATTTGGGATGCTGAGACAGCTTGGGAGGAATGTAGGCTGGAACATATGGTGTAAGGCCTACACAGGATGTTTTCCTCAGGGGAAATCTCCTTCAAAATGCTCAAAGATGTGGCATGCATTGGATATGGGAGCCCTCTTTTGATCTTGGTTTTATTTTAGTGGGATAATGAGATGCTGATGTTACTACCAGGCACTGCTTGTTTACATAATTATCTCTGATTGCTTTTGGAACAGTGCACATTGAAATTCCAGGAGACACCGACATTCTGTACCATTAGTGATTTCAGGATGTGTTAAACACTGCTGGCACTACCTGACACGAGGTGTGCTGACCCCATTTGAATAATTTAAAGCTCATTGCAAACTCAGCCTGGGATGGAAATTAATATTCCCTCAAGTCCTGATTTCCCTGTGTATCACCAAAGCAGATCCAGGCAGATCCTTTCTGCAGGCAGCTTATTATCCTTCACTCAGCTTCTGACCCTGCAAGGACACAAACTGCACTCTGCATTCTCCTAATCAGTATTTCCCCCTTTTTTAGAGGGTGCTCAGTCTGTGGGACCCAGTGAGAACAGCAGCTGCAAATGGGAGCCAAAACACACCCTGTGGCAACGACAAATAACTTCCATCCCGTGGCTCTCAATGATGTGTAAAACTTTTATATGACAGAATTCAATCAGTGACACAAATCCTTAATTAAATATTTATCGTTTGAGCTGCAGATGTGAGCAGTGCCAAACCACAGGCATGCCTGGATGAGCTGGATAAAAAACCCTCTCAGAGAAAATGACTGGTTTTGAGCCTGTGCCACCAATTGAAAAAGAAGTTTGTGATCTACGTCCCAGCCAGGGCAGAGGCTGCTGCACGGGTGGCAGCCCCTGCAGCCATTTGGGAGATTCCAAATTCAGAAGGGGACAGTGCCAAGAAAGGGGCTAAAAGAACCCAGATAAAATATTTTTTTTCAAAAAACAGATTAAAATAGAGGCGAATTTCACTGACTGGATTTTAATTTGGATTAGTGTTCAGTGTGAAAGGCCATCTGTTAAATTCTGTCAGGACTTTTGGGAGTGATACAAAGTTTGTTCCCTCAGTGCCCCTTGGATTCATCAGCATTCCACTCCTTTGGCTCCCAGTGGAGAGCCTGTCCCCTGAGTGTGCTAAAGCATCTTCCTGAATAATCTGATAAAACCAGGCCACTCCTGGTGCTTCTGGAGCTTTGTCTTTCTGTGCTGTTTCTAAAGCTGCAGCAGGTGATGCTGTTACAGAGCCATGGAGGACTCACCCCAAAACAACAACCCCCAAATAAACAGGGCTGAGCCCCAGGGAAAGCAGGAGCTGCCACTTGTTTCATTTCAACCACTTGAGTGTGAATTTTCTGCTTGGTGTGCAGACGTGGAGCAGGGAAAAGTCCAAATCAAAGACTTGGACTGGGAGCAGTTATGATTTTGCAGCCAGCCCTAAGTAAAGATTAGGATAGAAGCAGCTCCAGACTTTGCATTTGCACTTGGCATCTTGAGCCCAATCATTAATTTCAACTGATCCATGAACTAAAGATAGAAGGAGATTAGAGTTTGCTTTAAAATCCAGCAGCTTAAGTTGACAATGCTTCTTGTTTTCTTTTGTCTGCAAATGCTGATTAAAAAGCCAGAGCTGACATTCCTAAATTCCCTCAGGAAAACAAATCTTGCCACTCTGCAAGGAGGATCTGAGAGCAGCACAGCCCAAGTGTCTGTAGGGCTGCTTGTCTGAGTTTCACAGCTTTATCTGCTGGACAGTAACCAGAGCTCAGCTGAGATTTCTAACAGCACCCTGGGATGAAATCTCGACTACATAAAGAACATCATTACTATTCTTTTAGAAATCTTGTGGCTTGCAAATGGTGCAGCCACAAGAGCCCATGTTCTACCCTTGATCTGCTGCCAGAAGGGTTTAGGCTGAGCCCAGCACTGGCCCTTGCACCAACACAACAGCAGCTGCTGCCAGGAGATTTTTCTTACCTAGAGAATCTTAGTTTTTGTGGGGTGGATGATCAAGATGGGATAAGTGTGGGCTGGTGTTCCATGGGTGCCCACAGCAGGGTGACTCTGCAGCCCTGGAGTTCCCTCAATGGTTTGGCAGTAAATTCTTCATTGCTCTCCAAGAAATCTCCCACTTCTCCCCAGCAGCAGAAACTTGCATTTTATCTCTGGGCTCTGTTGCTTTCAGTGGGTACAAATGTTATGTCCAGGATTTGGGATTTTTGATCGCCCTCCCCAGTGTTTTCATGTCCTTTGTCAGGTGGAGTTCTCATTGAAATTTGCTGTATTTTACACCTGATCTGCACTGTGCACTTGTCCTCAGTGAAACAGAAGCACTGCCCCACATGATCACCTTTTGTTAAAAGCTTTTCTTAGCTAAGCAGCCAGAAATTAAGGGGGGAAAAAAAGGGTTTGAAACCATTCTTACCTAGAGAAAATATTTCCCACAGCAGCACTCCGAAAGACCACACGTCACTCTGCGTGGTGTAAATTTTGTCAAAAATAGCTTCTGGAGCCATCCACTTGAGAGGAAGCCGTGCCTAAAAGCCAGAGACACAACAGATTGTCAGATGTGCTGTTCCTGCTCTGCCCAAGCCCAACTCGAGGGTAAAAACTGAAGATTTTTTGCACTCACGTCTCCCTTGCGGACGTAGTCGGGGTCTTTATAAATGTCCCTGGCAAGGCCAAAGTCACAGATCTTGACCACGTTGTTCTCGGACAGGAGGATGTTCCTGGCTGCCAAATCCCGATGGATGCACTGCCAGGGAATGACACGGGGTCAGAGGGGCTGGGCAAGGAGCCCCTGCTCGAGCTGGAAGCAGGAGAACTTCTTTGGGAATGGGGAAAGGAGTGAACTGTGCTGGGGGCAGCTCAGAGGAGTGAGCACTGTGATGTGCAAAAGAGAGAATAACTCAGGGAACAAGCCAATGTCGGAGCCAGCTTTCTGATTAATCTGTCTGAAATTCCTTTGCAGCTACAACAAAGAAGGGAGTCCTAGTTTCCAGTTAGCTGATCCCAAAAAGCAGCTGCAGCTCCCTTTGCCAGTGCAGGTGCGGGAGGGTGTGACATGGGATGACCCTGCTCAGGATTTCTGGGGGTTGCCCAGGTTGATTTCTGGGTGGCTGTGTGTGAGTGCAGGCTCAGTTGTGTGCACACTCTGGCCCGTGGATTACACTGCATTTACCTGAAAAGCTGCTCCACAGGCTACAAACTATTTCCTGACTGTGCTGACAGTCCCCAACACCTCTGACAAACTAAAGGAATAACTGGGTACTCCCTCTTCATTTTTCAGTGGTGTTGTTCACCACATTGAAAGGAGCTTTCTCTACAAGCCCTTTCTGCATTTATTTATGAGGCAGTTCCACAAATTGTCTCACAATCTGTATTCACTCCTATCTAAACCCTCATGTTGCAGATGCCAGTCCCTGCAGCCAAGAACATGATGAATGCTCCTCCACAACCCCTTCAGTGCTAATTACTGCTAAACCACCAGAGCTAACGTGATCTCCAGCACTCTAACAGAAGAGCAAAAAGCAGATTTCTCAGACTCAAAAGTGTGTTTGGGTTTCTTCATTTCAGATAATCTGCAACAAGTGTGGATGAGCTCACTTTTCGGGAGGCGAGGAACTCCATGCCTTTGGCCACCTGGAAGCTGTAGCAAATCAGATCCTCCAGAGTCAAGGGCCTCTTGTACAGATCCTCAGCATCTAGGAGAGATCAAAAACTCTGCAAAACTCTGCAGCAGCAGCAGCTCCAGAGCTGTGTGGCACTGGTGCCACCTGTGTGCTGGTGGCCCCAGCCCCTCACCTGAGTGAGATCTCTGCAGGGTTACAGCTCTGGGTGAGCAAACACTGACCCAGAGGCAGAAGATCAGATGATGAATAAAGTTAATATTAATTAACTCATCCATCAGTCACTCATTTAGCTATGGGGAAACAACACCTCAGGCTGGGAGTGAGGGAAACTTTACAGACAAGAGCCCAGGGACAGAGTGACCCCACAAGTCTGGTGAAACATTCCTGTTTCTGCTGTCACACAACAGGAGCAGCTTCTGTACCCAGTACAGAGCTCTCTTTTTGTGAGACAGTTGGGGTAGGGAAGAGGAAGAATTTGAGATTTGAGGAACAAGCCAAGCCATGTAAGGGCTTGTAAAGTGTGTGACAGTGTGTGTGGTACTAGCCAAGTGACAGAAAACTTTGCAGTAAAAGATTTGGGATCGGGTAGGGTTCTTTTACCTTCTTCATCTTCTTCTGAGTCACTGTAACTTTTATCTTCAATAAATCCTGAGCTGGCAGAGCTGCCTGTGCTGGCCACACTCTCGAGGCGCCTCTTGATCAGTTCAGTCAAATCACTGTTGGACTCATCCAGACTTTTCTCTGCTTGGTCAGAGTTTTCCTGGGACTAGAAATGGCAAAAACCTGATTTTTAGCTTTGTTGGATGCAATGCTTGAGGATTCAAAATATGTGAGAGAATGGCATAAGGAGAAAGGGTCCTCTGAAAGTGAGCATGTTTGAACCTGGTGTTTCCTGAAGTGGGAATAAATAGGAAACCAGACTTTATTAGTTCTAGCTGTAAACTAATAAAGCCTGGTTTCCTATTTATTCCTATTTATCATTCCCCTTTCACTGCCAGCAATATTCCACATCAGAGTTAGCTGAAAGCTGGCTGGGTGAGGCCGAGAGGTGAGCAATTCTCTTGCTGTAATTCTCTTGCTGTCTTGGGATGTTCAAAATCCCCTCGAGGTGAGTGCATGATGGGCACTGCTGTGTCTGTGCTGGGCACTGAGGCACAACCAGCCCTCAGCTCATGGCAGCAACGCTGAGAGAGAAATTCTGAGTGACTGCACCAGGAAAATCTCCTCCACTCACACAAAGTCCCTCCCGTACTTTGCTGCCTGTGCACAACAGCTTTAATAACAAGACTACTGGGAAAATGATCTTGGTGAGGCTGCAGTTTCTGGCAGGGCTGGGGTCACAGAGCCTGTTCCAGGCTGGATATTCACAAGGAGGAGTCAGTCCCATCCCTCCCCAGCCCCGATTCCTGCTCCCGTGTCCTGCTCCCATCCCAGCCCAGGCTGTTTGTGTGGATGCAGAGAGCTGTTAGGGAACCAAGGCATGGTTTTGGTGCAGAATATCCACGGTCCAGGCTGTTGTTACAGCACAGACTTCAGGGCTGGCACAGGGGAAGGGACAGAGGATGGATGGGAATGAGCAGATGGGGGAAGGACGAGCTGCTTTCACTTGGGGCCTGGAAACAAAAATCCCCAAACCAGATTTGTATTTTGGGAGGGTTCAACTTCTCCTAGTCCAGTTAATGCCCGTTTTTCACTACTATTTTGTTGCCCTCCTTGTGCTGGGAAGTGTCTCACAAGTAATCCCTTCTCTTTTAAGTGCTCTGGAGTGTTTGGGTACTTGCAAATAATTCTTTAGGAGATGCTAGAAGAGAACAGCAGTGAGATCCTGCAGGGAGGAAAAAAAAACCCTCTTCTTTCTTGTACAAATTGAAATGTGGAGAGAAAATGAAGTGCCCACAGAAATACCCAACTGCCTCGGTGCCAATGCAGAGCAAATCCAGCTTCTGGCAGTGGCTGTTGATTCCCTGCCTCGTGACTGAGAGAAATCTCATTTTCTTACCTTGTATGCAATGAAATCTCCTCGTTTCCCTCTGAGATAGTTGGACAGATTTCCATATTTGCAATATTCCACTATGACCATTAAAGGACCTAAAAAAGACAGTGAAAGTCAAATGAGTTTTGAAGCACTGCAAAGCCCGTAATTCTAATTTATCCTACCAAATCCTCCTCAAAATAAGTGGCATTTCTATTATACAGATGAGGAAATGAGGAAACACAGGAGTGACACAACCAGTAGGGATGTGGAGACAAGGGAACACATTCTTGGATGGTAACAGTCAGTATTTACTTCTAATTTATAAACAAGGAAAATTCAGGATGATCAACACAATCCCAGATGTTGTTAAGGTCGGTTTGCTCTGTACATGGAGCAGTTTTCATTTTCTCTGCTGGCTTCACAATTGTTTGTTTTGGGTGGAGCTGATGCCACTAGAGGAAATCAAAGTATGCAGGGCCATAGACAGATCTGAGTGAAAAGCTGCAAAAATATTCAGTAGAAGTTTCTGAAAGCCTGGAAAGTGCTCTCACTTTCTTCCTTATTCCTCTGCAAGTCACTGTGGGTTCAGTGCTGCTTTTATACAACTATGCAGGTTTGTAAGAGCTGCTTGAAATGCTTTTATATTGCAGTGTGAGATGTTAGGGGAGGGAAAAGCTGCATTCTGGACCTTTATTTATTGTAATCATCAAATGTAACAGAAGGTGAATTCATGGGACTGGGATGTGGATAAACATGGATTATTATCAGCCCCAAACAGGAGACTTTCATGTCCAGCCCCTTTTTCTCTGGAGGAGGTCTGCAGTTCAGCCTGAGGAGTTTGCACTTCAAAGGGGAAATGCTGAGAGCTGCACTTGGCCTTGGGGGAAGGAGCTCAGCAGGATTCCTGCTGGAATTCCTGCTGGAATTGCTGCATCCTCCCGGGGCTGCAGTGAGAGAGCAGCAGGAGGGAACAGGGAGCCTGGGACAGAGTGGGACAGGGACAGGAGCAGCCTTTGGGAGCACATTTTGGGTTCCACAGAAGGGAAATGCTGAATTCCTGCAGGAGAACCAAGCCCATGGTGTTCCCTGTGGGTTCCTGTGGGTTCCTGTAGGAGAACCAAGCCCATGGTGTTCCCTGTGGGTTCCTGTGGGTTCCTGTGAATTCCTGCAGGCAGAACCAAGCCCCTGGTGTTCCCTGCAGGAGAACCAAGCCCATGGTGTTCCCTGTGAATTCCTGCAGGAGAACCAAGCCCATGGTGCTCCCTGTGGGTTCCTGTGAATTCCTGCAGAATAACCAAGCCCATGGTGTTTGTTCCCTGTGGGTTCCTGCAGGATCTGCACCCACCCCAGCCCTACAGCACTGCTGCCTTGATGCACACCTTGGGGCTCTCCAGGACCCCCAGTCCCTCTGCCTGCAGCTGCAACAAGCCTGAAAACCTTGCTGTGGCTGCAAAAACACCAACCCCAAATCCCCAAATCCCTGTGGTTCCAGTGCTGACCCCAGAGCTCTGCTCTGTGCTGGGATCTGGCTGTGCTCAAGAGATTTGGCTCTGAAGAACCCAAAATCCAACGTCCCTCATGGATGCCCTGAGGAAATGCAGATTCCAGACCAGCTTTAAAGCTCTGCTTAGTGATTTATTCATGGTTTTGAAAGGCTTCCTAGACATGGCCTCCCCATATTTTGTTCCCTCATTGTAAAGCACACACTGCATTAGTTCTGACTGCTGAACATCAGACGCTCCCAATGTGTTAAATTCTGGTACCTTGTTAAAATAATGTATGTGCATACTTAATAGCAGTCTCCATCAGGAATACACGGTTACATAAAGTCTAACAGGGGAGGGGAGAGCCCTGGAATTTCACAGGAACTCGGATCCGTGTCTGCCTCTGGAGCTCAAGGCTGTTTTTCTTTAGTCTGCACTTGCACTGCTCAGAGGAGAACAACGCAGTGCCCTGTGAGGTCCTGCTGCACCCCTCTGACCCCCAAAAGTTTCCCCAGGCACCTGGCAGGGAGGAGGGAGGGTCACCTCCCACCCAGGATGGGGCAGGCGGGAGAATGGGAAATCCAGGAACTCCTGGGAGAGAAAGTTTCTCAGGGACTGGGCAATCAGAGCCTTGGATCAGTCCTGAGGTGTGTCTTGCTGTGCCAGCAGAACTCGGGGGCTGCTTTGGTTAAAACCACTGAGCCCTGGTCCTGCTGCCAGGTTTGAGCCCCTCAGGGATGTCACCAGCATTCCCAGGGATCCAGCCCTGTGCTCACAGTCCCAAACAAAGGCTCCTGGTGCTGCATCTGAACCCTCAATCCCTCCAGCTGGAGCTGCCCTTGCTCCCACACAAACTTTTGGGCTCTGGTGTGCTGCAGTTCTTGGGAGCTGCCCACCCATGGCTATCCCAGACCCCAGCAGTGTCCATGGCTGCTGTTTCCTGAGGAACTGGAACCACCTTGCTGGAGGGAAGATTTCATCCCTGGCACTCCCCCAACTCTACCTCACTGAAATTTTCCTTTTCCCTCGTGACTGGACAACAACTGTTGGAAACTGATGGTTTTGGGCTCTCAGATGCTGAGAGATCTGTGCACCAGCTCTCTTGATTTCCCCCCTTCATTTATTTCACTCTGGGGTTTCCCTTGCCCTCGGGTGCCCTAAACCTGGCTGTGGGGGTGGTTGTGAAGATTTGGAAGGTCAGCAGTGAGGACCATCCTCGAGAGCTGCTCCCCCGAAGCTGGAGCACAGTGAGAGGCACGGATGCTTTGTCTGGCAGTGTGGGAAGGGATGTTTTAGGGACAAAGGGCTGAGATTTATGGGATTTTGTATGATGCAGCTCAGCCCCGTGGAGTCCCTGCTCCTGCTGCACCCAGGGCTGTCCCAGGATTCCTGAACAGAGCAGAAATTGCTGGGTTTGCCTGGAGAGGGTGAAGTGCTGGGAAAGAGGCTCCAAGGGCTCAGCCTGGTGCATCCTCCTGATAAGGCAGGGAAGGAGAGGGAGGAGAAGCCTGGAAATGCCCAAGGGGAGGAATTGGGCACCTCACTGCAATCCAGTGTTCTCCTGCCTGCAGTGCAGAATCCCTTTTGGGAACAGAGAGAAAACAGAGAGGTTCAGGAGCCCTGGGTGGGATGAGGCCAATCCTGCAGGAGCAGCAGCAGCTCTCCTGTGAGCAGAGAGCTGGAAATGGCTGGACTTGCATTCACTGCACCACGGCACTTCCAAACACCCAGAAAGTGTCTGAAAAGTGTTTTCTTTTTGGCTCCTGATTAACTGAGGACTCCTCACCTCCAGCTTTGGTGCAGGCTCCCAGCAGGTTGACCACATTCAGGTGATGCCCTATATGGATGAGGATCTTCAGCTCAGACATTAGAGCCTTGCATTCGTTAGTAGTTGCACATTCTGCTTAAGATAAACAGGAAAAAAATCATCTTTACACAACAGGATATTTTCAACAGGACACAGCAAGATCCTGTTTATCCTTTGAAACAAAACCCACCCAAGTTCCTTGCAGTATCTTGCCTTTTCAGACTCTCACACAGATAATAATTCATCCGTTTCATTGTCTGCTGACCTTTATGAAGAGGGTAACCCTTTATCTTTTGGGTGACTCTTCCTTTCTCCAGCCTGGGTTATGGAGGGTTACAGTCCCTTCCCCCAAACCTGATCCCACGGAGTCTTTGCCAGATTTGCAAGCTCAGCAAAGCCCCCCCCCAGCACACAGAACGTGTCCCTTCCTCCCTGCTGGGCTGTGATTTCAGCAGGACTTGCTTACAATTCCTCAGAACTCCCCACTGCAGGTGATGAGGAATCCACAGATCTGGGAGCTGTGTCCCAAAATGTCCCGGGGAACTCACAGCATTACTAAAGCTCAGGCCTGTAAGATCTTATTGACCCAAGAAATAAATTTTCTCCTATCTGTGTGTGAGCCATGAACCTGTGTGTGAGGCCCTGGCTGGCCAGTGACATTATTTCAAGGCAGGCACCCTCAGACCAGAAGGTTGTTCAGGTGCTGCTTTATCCTCCCAGCCTTCTCTCCAAAACTTCCATGATGTATTTTAACAGGAGAGGCTTTGGCCCATTTCCTTTTGCTTTTGCATCATGTAAGATTTAAATATGGAGAAACAGTTATGTAACAAATCATTAGGTGGGACAGGTGTAACCTTTTATCTGTTTGTAGAATTCCCCATAAGCTTTCTCCAAACTGTGTCATAAAAAAGGAGCTGTTCCAAGATTCCTTCAGTCAGCAGTGTTTGGTGTGTCCATGGGTGGTATCACTCCTGATTTCCCCTGCCATGTGCTGGAACACTCAGCCAGCTCAGAAGTGTTTTAGATAATTCTGCACATTGAATTTTAGCCTTCAAGCCACAACAGACCCGAGCATACTGCATGGAGATGGCAGAAATGCAGGCATCTCCAGAGCCTTTGGAATTCCCTGGATGGATGGACTGATACTAGAGAATCTGCTTTATTCATGAAAGTGATGAATTATGGGCACAGGAATTATGAGACCAGAGCAGGAGGCAGCTGCCTCCACTGGGGGGGGAGGTGTAAAACGATGGAAAATCTGCCAAATATTGCTGAATATGTGCTGGCAGGGCAGAGCTGACATGAGGATCAGTTGGGAAGCACAGCATGGAAGGGAATGAAACCCCAGAGCTGTCCAGGGCAGTACGTTCTGATGGAGATGGGAACATGTCTGGATCAGGGACTTCTAGGGTATTTCAGGGATCTGGAAATGGGCAGGAGAGGAGATGATGGGAAGGATGAAAACAGACAGGGACACCAGACCAGCAGGAGGTGCAGAGAGGTGATAAATGGGTGTTTTTGTGATTTCAGAGAGATGGGAGTAGCAGAGCACCAAGAGAGGCAGCTGGTGGCAGAAGCCAAGTGCCGTGGCAGCAGTCACCGGCAGGTGGCATCGCAGGGGTTAATGGTGTCATGCAGCAGGATGGAGCCGTGAGGGCCATGGCAGCATGGATGAACCTTTGGAATCTCGCTCAGGAGCAGTCCCAACCCTGCCCAAGCAGGCAGCATGGGCTGATGTGTTAATTCCTCACTCTGTGTGCAAATCCAGCGTGCAAGAACAGGCTCGGAGTGCCCTCCTTCCCCTTCGTTTCAATAACTGCGAGCACGATGTCTCTCATTTACTCCCCTGGCACTGGGGTTTTTTCCAGCCCCTTGAGCTGCTCTACATCTGGCCGGGCTGTGATGGAAGGCTCGGCTCCAATTTTGGGCTATCTCGTGGAATTACCGTCCCTAATCTGTTCCCCTCCTGACCCCATGCCCTGGAAGCTGCTGTTTTCCGAGGAGCAGAAGCCTCCAGCAGCAGCACAGCACAGAGCTGCTGTCATCTCCTCCCCTTGCATCCTTCCAGGACGGCTCATTCCCACCTGGAGCCCCGTTCCCTGCAGGACACAGCGAGCCTGGCAGCTGAGCACGCTGCCCCTGAGCGCTCTGGGGGGGATCTCAGAGGGATTTTTGTACCTTTCAGCATTTTTACGGCAACTGTTTTGCAGGTTGAAGATTTATCAATGCCAAAAGCAGACGCCTCCACCACCTTCCCAAAAGCACCATGACCCAGAGTTTTACCTAGAGAAGCAAGAATTGAGAGTGAGCCCAGGCTGCACCAGGCAGGGGGGGGACATGCAGCCAGGCACAGTGCACAGACACAGGGACAGCAGCCGGGATCGCATCCTGCAGCATATGGATATCCAGGGATTGGATCCAGGGATTTCTATCCATATGGCCCGGATGCAATGCAGCACGGGAGGGAACAGAGCAGGGGAGATCGCTGCACTCACGGAGGGCAGGGCAAACCTGGGGCAGGGTTTGGGTTCGTTGTGGCTCCCTGATCTCTCCTGAATCGTGGAGAGAGCCAGCAGGGCACTCAGGGAGTCACAGCCCTTTAACCCCGATGTCATTGACATTGGTTTGATGGAAAAGCTGCACTAAATGGAATTTGGGATAACTTTTATTTTCCCTTTCGTTTGGATTTTCCTGCCTGTATTACCTGGTGTGCTCTGAGGGCTCTGACCCAGGGTCTGGCTTTCTGGTTCTGCCAGTTTGACTCTGTGCCAGCACCACCTCAGATTTTGTGATTTTTGTCTGTCCTCTCCTCCTTGCACGTTTTCCAGCTGCAGCACCGAGAGCACACACAAATACAGACATTTTCCCTGCACTCCTCAGCGCACACAGATGTTACAGTTTCGCTGTACAAACACAGGCAGCTTTTTGCATTTTCTCACTCCATCAGCCAGCGAACTGAGCTGTTCAGTGAAATGTGGCTCATTTTTCCATGAGAGCTTTTTACAGCTCAGAGCTGAGTTCTGATGGCTGATAAGGAAGTGATTATTTGATGAATTGATAGCTTTCTTCAAAAGAAAATCCACTTTCCTTTTTCCTCTGTGGGAATGAAATCACACTTTTGGCAGGGACAGGACCTGCCTGGAGGTACCTTTCTTCCTGTCAAGGGTTTGGCTTCCCTGTTCCAAGGAAAAGAGGTGGCAGCTTTTAACAAAGTCTTTCCAAACGCCTCCATTCAGGCTGATCCTGAACTCTGCCATCCCAGATCCAAGGGTGGGCACTGTGACAGGTTCTCTCTGGGTTATCCAACAGCTCCACCACCACCGGGAAGCGTTTGGGATCATCCTTCCTTCCCCCAAAGCTGTGAGCCCGCAGCACTCACCCAGGCGCAGCCTGTCCCTGGGGAACTCCCATTTGCTGCTGTCGTAGGGCAGGCGGTCACACTGCTCATCCAGGGGCATCTCCTCGGGGTCCATGATAATGGACAGGTAGCCTGTTTTAATATCCGTGGCATCGGGCTAAAAACAGGGCGGGGAGAAATTATTCAGGGCACGGGGAGTTCCCTGCCTTGCAGGCACATTTTATTCTGAGCCAGGAGTGCCTCGCTGCAGCTTCCTGCTTCTGTTCAGACACAGATGTTTGTGTGTGTGCCTCTGACTGATGCTGGGAAACACCAAATCTACCTGGCTCCAAAGTAAAATCACTGCTTTTCCGTGGGAACTGCAGGAGCTGCGCTCCCTGCTGTGTATTTTGGCATTGCCACCGCCTTCTGTTCTGCGCTGTTGGTTCTCCAAGTTCTCCACTTCGTGGCTGCAGTTTATTGCAATTTAAAATGGATGGGAAGCTGCTGGAAATTGCTATTTGTGATGCTGCTAAAGTGAGAAGTCGTGCTTGGGTGGGTTCTGTGAGCAGACTTGCACAGGTGTGAAGTGTAAGAGGAAATTCGGTGTTGTCCACAGCTCTGTTAAACTGAGGTCAAGGATGAAAACGTGAATTTAATCCCCGTGTTTGCAAGAGGAGGGGAAATTTTACTCAAATATTGGAGATCAGCACTGGGACTGCAGTTTGGTCAGAGCAGAGAGCTGTGCTTGCCTTTCTGTTTGCTGTTTGTTTCAGGAAAACTTTACTGCAAACTTGACTTTTTGAGTCACAAAAGGGAGGTGAAAAAAGAGCAAGGAGATCAAATCAGCTGTGTGGTTTGAGCTCGTTTCTAGAGCAGACAGCCTGGGAGCCTTCTTTAATATCTTTTAGAGCCAAGTGCTGAAATCAAGCCCTCATTTTAGAGGATTTAGGATATTTTTTTTTGTTATTCTCAGAAGCCAGTTTGACTCATAAAGAGGGAGGAGCCCGATTTTATGGTTCCACAGAAGTGGCTGGAAACCTCACGAGTGCACGGGCTCTCTGGAGAAGTCAACACAAACCACGGACTGAATTTTACAGGGACGTTTCCCTCAATTTTTTTACCACCTGCCCCCAACTTTTGCCCCTGAACTCTGCTGTTAGACTGATCCCAGGCTGTGGGCAGGACAGGAGCTCTCTCACCTTTCTCAGCTTGCGAATGAAGAGGGTCAGCAGGAGCCAGAAGAGAGTGGCAGCCAGCCCTGTGCACACCAGGATGATCACCTCAATGTTGGATTTCTCCTCAGAACCTGCAGGTGGATGCACAGCCAGGTTGGAAATGTGTCCAAAAATCCCTGAAACCCCTGGAATTGTGCATTCCCCCGGCCTGGGCTCACCTTGGATTTTGATGAAGGCTGATGTGCTGTCCTGGCCCAAGTCGTTGGAGGCCCAGCACTCATAGAGCCCCTCATCATCCTTCTTCACTCTCTCAATCACCAGCGTGTTGTTTTCCATGGAAATTCCTGTTTTAAGGCATTTTGGTTAATGTTGGCACAATAACCTGCCTGCCAAAAAAGCTTTCAGGAGACAGGAGTGAAGGTCAGCTCCCATGCAGGCAGCCTCTGGTGTTATTTTAATCCTGTGCCCCTCCTGGTCTGGCAACCTTTTCCTGACTATTTTTCCTCTTCAACACCTGGATAAATGATTTGGCATCATTTAAACAACAGCAAACGTGGCTGTTGATTTAGAGTGGGTAGAGCCTGGAAACAAATCCAGAAATTAGCAAAGGGATGCAGGGTTGGTGTCTGATAGCAGGAAGAGACACTAGGAAAAAATGGGAACTCAGTGGAATTACTGAAGGATGTGGGAAGGGATGGGACTTGGGGAATATGGAACTCAAGTTAGGCACTTCTTGGAAAAATAATGGTGTGAAGCAATCCTGGATTCACAGGCAGCCAGCTGGAGAGGGAATAGAGAGGTTGCCTAGATATGACCTACAAGAGACTTTTCTAGATTTAATTCTCCCCATCTCATTTCTCCTGATTTGTGGTACTGCACTGGGAGTTCTTCTGTTTCACTGAGGGGATGATTGGGGTAGAAATAGGGAAACAGGTCAGGCTTGGAATCCGAAAGGGAAGGACATTTTGAATTTCTGGGTGTTCTGCCTGTCATCCCGTTGTTGTTAACAAGAGTACTGCACACAACTTGCCGTGCACTGTGCTGAAATATTTACCCTGAGGTGTTTTTTCCAAATATTTTATTTATGTTTCCATTGGTTGGATGAGTTACATGCTTGTCCCTCTAGAATTATTTATAAAATTTCAGGAGCTATAAAGAGTTTGTCTCAGAACATTATGAGCTGAATTATGGATGATCCTAGATTTCCTACCTAAGTCCAAGCTGCAAAATTAAAGTCACAGGACCAGCTACTGACATGGGATTCTCCAAGATTTATGGGAGGACTCAGGACATACTCAGCTCTGCACTGGGGCAGCCTCACCTCCAGTGCGGTTTCGAGCACCAGAATATAAAAAAAGACTCGAAACCATTGGAGAGCATCCAAAGGAGGCCACGAGGATGGGGAAGGGTCTGGAGGGACCTGGAGGAGCAGCTGAGGGCACTTGGTTGGTTCAGAGAGGGGAGATCTCAGGGAGGTCTTTGACATCCTCCCAAGGGGCAGCTCCAATCTCTGCTCCCTGTGACCAGGGACAGCACCAGGGAATGGCTGGAGCTGGGCCAGGGCAGGGCCAGGTTGGATTTTGGGAAAGATTCCTCATCCAGAGGGTGCTGGGCACTGCCCAGGCTGCCCAGGGAATGGGCACAGCCCCACAGAGCTCCAGGAATGTTTGGACACCAGGGATGCCCAGGGTGGGACTGCTGGGGGGTCTGGGCAGGGCCAGGGGCTGGGCTGATGATCCTGGAGCCCCTTCCAGCTCAGCACATCCCCTGATTTGATGGCACAGAGCTGGGAAGGCACCTGGGCTCAGGTGAGGCTCCCTGCCCATGGTGGCTCTGTCCCACAGAGCTGAGAGCACATTCCCATCTGGGAAATAAAGGACATTTCCTATCCACGGGGTGCCCTGAACCCCTCTGCCAGGTGACTTTGCTGCAGTTTGTGGTGACCAGGACAGCTGAGAGCTCAGGCCTGTGCTGCCAGACCCCCCTGACACCCTGGGGCTCGGTTTTGTGCCCAAACTCTGCTCTCTCAAAGCAGCCTCTCTGATTTCCCAGTGCTGGGCTGGCTCTGCACACAGGAGCTTCCTCTGACCTCAGAGTCCAAACTGGAGCTCCCTGCAGGGCTCTGGAATCCTTGGATTTGTGTGTGTGCCCCAAGTGATGGGCACAGATGTGTCACGGTGACCCTGCCAGCCCATTATCTCACATTGCAAACAATTCTGGGGGGCAGGAGCTCACCTGAAGCTGCTGAGATGGGGTAGCCATTCTTCCTCCAGGTCACCTGTGGCTCTGGTGTCCCACTGACCTTGCACTCCAGCAGGATCTTGCCACTGATGTTCACCTCCAGGTCCGTGAGGTTCTGGATCACGAACGGTGCCGCCTTGGCTGCAGCCACAAAGGCAAAGAAAAATGAAGAAGTCAGGTTTGGGGGGGCCCTCCCCTCCTTTCACAGCCTCTCTGGGCTGGATGTGGCAAAGGTTTGGTTGATCAGTTGATCAAAAATCCCCCCCAAAGGTTCTGGGAGGAGTGGGTGAGTTTATTTGGTTTATTTTATCACTGCTTAAGCTTAGGTTTGGAGAAAACAAAAGACATGGAGTGGGTGGTGCACATGCAGAGTTGAAGACAAAAAGGAGGAAGGAGGGTGAAAAGAGGAAACAGTTCTAAAGGTTTTTTATCAGCCATAAGGAGTGCAGTTTTGTCCTTACTACAACCATGGTAATGCCCACTTTATGTTCATTTATCACTTTATGTTAATTTATAAAAGGTGCAGGACAGCAATGAATAAAATCACAAGCACAGCACAAAATATACCCCAAACTTGCAGTGAGGACAGAGGATGAGGGGCATTAGAACATATAAAATGTTTGAACAGGGGAAGGAAAGCTGGTTTGAAGGGGCATTTCCACGTGTGCTCTCCACAAGAACTGCCTGACATGTGCCAGACAAATAACAGAGCCCAGTCATCCTCACAAGAACGTGATCCTGATCCCAGTTCTCCACGGCTGCATTCCCAGTCTAGCTGTGTTTTTCCCATAGCCTCGCTGTGTAGGTGTGTGTGTGTAGGTGGAAATCTGACTGACTGAGCTGAAATATCTGCCAGGGGAGAGGGAAGGGAAGTGCCTGAACGCAGAGAGCAGAGCAGGGCTGGCGCCTCACAGCAGGTGATGCTCACAGGTGGCCCTGGCGCTGTGGGGAGCAGCCAAACCCTCATCACTGCCCAGGAGCTGAGGGAGGCTCCTTCCCTCCCTCTCTGCCACGGCAAAGGGGAGATGTTTGTGTGTGTGTCTGGGAATAAATCACCTGCCGGTCTGCAGTCAGAGCTGCACAGGGATTGTGCTGCTGCTCTCCAAGGCTGGGGCTGGGCTGTGCCTGAGTGCCAAGGGCCACTGCCTCCCGAGCCAGAGCAGCCACCTCGAAAATCCCCAATTCAGCTGCTGAAGCTCTCAGGCTCCTGCTCCCTGCTGTGTGTCTCACTTCTACTCCAGTTCTGTGCTTTGGGATTTCTTCACCATTGGAAGGTGGTTAATAATAATAAATCTATCCATTCCCCATGCCAGCAGCCTTTTTTTCTTCTGAGGAGGCTTTGACATAATCATCCACCTTCTTCACTCTGAGGCAGAAGAAACTTCACTAATTTTCAGTGACTTCCTCCTGCCAGAAGTGTCCTGCCCTCTGTATTCCCACAGCCAGCAGAACCAGGCTGGAGGATCTTAGTGAAATAAAAGAGCTGGGGGCCTGGGTATAAATAAGAAAATAATTGTTATAACAGAGTGCATCCCTCTTACCCAGAATAAACGGCACGTGTCACTTGATTTTACACCTGCCCAGGGACATTTGGGATCTGCTGGGTCCAAATCTATTCAGGTCTCTCATCCTGGCAGCTGAGAGTGGGTACCAAAGTCATACAGTTCTGGGGTGAGCATCCCAAGTTACAGCTGTGCTGTCAGTCAGTGGTGGGTGATGCTTTTTGCCCTCAGTCCACTCTAAACCTGCCCCCAGCACGGAGCCGGGAAGACAAAATTCTGAAATCCCCTTTATGTGATTTCAACTATTTTACCTAAACCCAGCAGTACTGGGTGAGTGCTCTCCACATCAATGCACAGAGAGCAAAGAACAGACCCAAAGCAGAGCAGGAGCCAAGGTTTGGATGAGGACTGTGCCCTGGCACATACCTCTGACCAGGAGCTGGCTGTGCTGCTCCAGCGTGTCCGTGCTGTTGTGCTGGTTCTGGGCTCGGCACTTGTAGAGCCCACTCTGCTCCTTTGTGACATTGGGAACGAGCAGGGTCAAAGAGATGGAATATTTGCCCGTTTTCCTGAGCACGGAGTGGCTGGGAGCTGGCTCTGAGGAGGGGTAGTACCAGGCCAGGTGGGTGTAGATGTACTTGGAGGCCCGGCAGGTGAGCTGGACGTCGTTCCCCACGATGGCTGTGACCTGGGAGGGCGTCTGCAACCCAGAGGGCACATCTAGGAGGAAAGGAAAACATGTTTGGAATGAAATCTCAGCTGAGGAGATCTTTGGCTGCCTGGCTGCTACTTGGGGAGTCAAATTTCCAGCAGTAATGGAACAGTCCAGGTTTAATGAGGCACATGGAAATGGGGAAACAGGCACTGGAGCTGGGAATTAGGGAAGGGAAAGTTCCTCTCACTGCCCAGTCCAGCCCTCAGCACTCTAAAATCATCCCATCCCCAAGTAATGAATTGAAAGCTTATAAATAGAAGGAGTTAATGGACTGAGAGAGTTTAATCAGGAGCTAGTCAATAAATGTGTTTGTGAGCTCTTCCCTCTCCACGATCAGGGCTGGAAAGTATTAATTGCAGAGGAATAAAGAAACCCATTCCCATATCCCTCAGGAGCAACACCTTCCCCCCACTGAACAGCCTCCTCAACTCCTTCTTATTCCAACTGTGCCAATATTTATTTTCATCACATGGGAATGCTGGATATTTACTTGATCACTGGTGGATTAACTGCTCTAATGATGTCTAAGTCCTTGAGGCCCTTATATTTAGCAGAGAAATACTCTGAGTCATGACTCCAACCTAACCATGAAAGAGTGAGATGTTTCTTGCTATATTTTTAGTAACTTTTCACTCCAGAAAAAAAAAAAAAAATCAATTTTCCTGAAGTGGTGAACTGAATCTGTTTGAAAACAAGAAAAACTGAGTGGAAAGCCAGAGCCTGCCCTGCAGTAGCTGCCAGAGACCTGCAAATAAATTGAGGCTGGAAGATGCTTTATTGCCTTTGGATTTTGTTAATTTTGGGGATCTATCCACCTGAATGAAAGCTCATGGATAATAACAGTGATCTGGAATCATTCTGCTGTCTGTTAGGTCAGAATTTTCAGAGAGCTGAGAGTTATGAGGAACCTCTTATCAGTGTTACCAGGGACAGGATTGCCCTAAATCTGAGGGATGATTCAGTGCCAAGCTGTTGCTGAGGTGCTTCCTCAAGCCAGGATGAGCTGGGTGGGATTTTGAGGGGAGTTAAAGTGGGGGCACTGCCTTTGCCATCTGCAAATTGCACCTGGAATTTGGCCGGGGGCTCCCACTGCAAAAAGTTCTGCAGAGGCTACAGCTGAGCAGAAACAGTGAGGCTGCTGAAATAATCAATCTGCCTTATAATAAAGCACATATTCTATAAAATGCAGAGCCCTGGAGGAGCTTTCAGATATGATTAAAAGTCTCTGCTCTTCCCGAGTCATCTGGAGTAGAACCCACGAGCTTTTGCTTCATAGTTTTTAAAGACAGGCACCAGAAATACTTCACAAAAGATCCAAAAAGAGAAGAGACCCCCTCAGGCCACAGCTGTGGAAATGGTTATTTTTCTCTTCTTTCCTCGTGCTGGAATTGCAGTTTGCTGTCTGTCAGGCTCAGTTGCTCTCTCTTGGTGCCAGCTGTGTGCTCAGGCTGCCTCGTGTGGCACATCCACTCCTCACTGCTGATGCCCCGTGCTTCCAGCACATCCACATGCTGCTCGTCGCCACAGGGGGATGGCTGAGGCCACCCAAACTCTGCAAATGGGACAGCTGAGAGCCACTGAAAACACTGGGCTGTGGCACGAGCAGCATTTCACATCTCTCCAACCAAAACGTGGAGCAAATGCTGCATCCCTTGGGATAAAACTGCATCCTTTGGGATAAAACTGCATCCCATGGGATAAAACTGCATCCCTTGGGATAGAACTGCATCCTTTGGGATAAAACTGCATCCCATGGGATAAAACTGCATCCCATGGGATAAAACTGCATCCCATGGGATAGAACTGCATCCCATGGGATAGAACTGCATCCCATGGGATAAAACTGCATCCCATGGGATAAAACTGCATCCCTTGGGATAAAACTGCATCCCATGGGATAAAACTGCATCCCATGGGATAAAACTGCATCCCTTGGGATAGAACTGCATCCCATGGGATAAAACTGCATCCCTTGGGATAAAACTGCATCCCATGGGATAGAACTGCATCCCTTGGGATAAAACTGCATCCTTTGGGATAAAACTGCATCCCATGGGATAGAACTGCATCCCATGGGATAGAACTGCATCCTTTGGGATAGAACTGCATCCCTTTGGGATAAAACTGCATCCTTTGGGATAAAACTGCATCCCTTGGGATAGAACTGCATCCTTTGGGATAAAACTGCATCCCATGGGATAGAACTGCATCCCATGGGATAAAACTGCATCCCATGGGATAAAACTGCATCCTTTGGGATAAAACTGCATCCTTTGGGATAGAACTGCATCCCTTTGGGATAAAACTGCATCATTGGGATAAAACTGCATCCCTTGGGATAAGATTGCATCCTTTGGGATAAGATTGCATCCTTTGGGATAAAACTGCATCCCATGGGATAAAACTGCATCCCTTGGGATAGAACTGCATCCCTTTGGGATAAAACTGCATCCCATGGGATAAAACTGCATCCCTTGGGATAGAACTGCATCCCTTTGGGATAAAACTGCATCCCATGGGATAAAACTGCATCCCTTGGGATAAAACTGCATCCCTTTGGGATAAAACTGCATCCTTTGAGATAAAACTGCATCCTTTGAGATAAGACTGCCTTGGGCATGGACAGCTCAGGCTGGAGCATTTTGGTGCAAATTCCCAAAGAATGGGATGTGTCCATTCCCAAGTTTTGAAGGGTGCTCCATAGTTTTGCTTTGTTGCTGGACTTGAAAATTGCCAGATTTTTTTTTTTTCCCTATCAACTTAACATTCTGGGAGCAGAGGCCTGGCTTGTTTTCCTTATCATTCCTTCTCCTGCCATTTTTTATTTAGCATTTTGAATATTTTTAGCCAGAACCTGTGCTATTCTCTCCCATCTTGTTTGCCTTTCAAGCAGCCCTTTCAGCTCCAATAGAATATTCATTGATTTTCATTGCAGTGGAAGGAAAGAGAGAGGAAAAAAAAAAAGAAGTTCTCTCTGCTCTATCTTTTCATGCTCTCCTCCCTCTTTTCTCCTCCTACCGGGATTATCAGGGGAGTGAGTGCAGTTTGGAGAGCACATTTCAAGTCAGTTCATCTCTCAGACAGCTTTGCTTACATAATCCTCAACCTGAGCAGTGCTGAACTTCCTCCCTCGGAACAGATACCGTGGTTTAGGAGGTTTCTAATAAGTTGGCTGAAAGAATGCACCACGGAGCCTTTTCCCTTTTATCAGCAGTCACCAAACATTTGTCTTTGGTGTTGTGTTACAGAGTAGTAGCTGCGAATTTCCCTCTCCACCGTGTGGGATTCTGTGGCAAAAGAGGGAAAAGAGCCATTGGGGGGAGGTAAAAAGGCAGCATAAATCAAAGGCAAGGCTGGCTCCATTTGTATTTACAAGGAATTAATTGTTTTTAATTTCCTGTGCTTTGCACAATAATCTGTGTAATTCAAAACTTCTGCTCTTACCCAAATTCCAGCCCTGGGCCTGGCGGGGGGGAAAGGGATGGAGGGAAGGGGAGCCCCTCTCTGTGGAACAGTGATTGTCAGGAATCCTGTCAGCACCTTGGGAATGAGCAGTTTGGAGTGGCACAACATCCCAGACCAGCCCAGCTCATCCATTGTTCTGCTATCTGAGAGCAGATTTTTATCTCCTGCTGGAAATGCAATATTTTCTTTCGGGTAGAAATCTTTAACTCCATTTTTCTCAGTTGTTTTGGCAATCAGATAAACCTTTGAAAAAAGAGTGTTGGTTATTATTTGTTATTCTTATCATAATTCATTTATATTCCCAGAACACTCCGAGTTTTCTGATGGGTGGGATCCCACTTTGCTGAATGCAGTGCAGTCAAAGGCTGGAATGTGATTTATCCTGGACCTGCAGCTCTGTCGGGCTGCCCTTTGCAAGGTGCAGAGCAGAGATTAGAAGGTAAATGACACTTGTCCATGGCAGAGAATCCCTGCAGGAGACACCAGCACAGCTTTCCACTGCACTGGGGAGTTTGCAGCCTGCCCGGAATGTCCTTTGGAGCTGGAGGCAGACAATGACATTTCCGAGCATCTCCTGGCTCATCCAAGGCTGAAATGGGAGCTCTGGAGTCAGAGCAGGGGTGGGAAAGGCAGGCAGGGCTCGGATCTGGATTGGGTTGACAAAAAACCCAAAAATCCTGGAGTGAGAGTTAGGCCAGGGCAGGATGGATAAATCCCTTCAGGAGAGGCTGCAGAGGGACAGTGACAGGCAGGACATCTGCAGGGGGGCTGGCACTGCAGGAGGAGATTTCTCATCACTCTGGAACCCTTATAAGGTTTGGATTCTGAGTGGTCTCCAAACCCTGCTGACCCTTCGTGAAATGAACTCTGCTGGCAGAGAAACGATTTAAAAATAGAGCCCAGTGCTATTTCTGGTGCCCGTGGGAGTTTTTGTGGGGGTTTTACAGTGGAAGAACAAAATGGTTGCTGACAATTATTCCACAGGGATAAATTAATTTTTCTGAAATGAAGGTGGTGGTGGTGTTGAAAACATCAGGCTGAAGTGAGCACATCCCCAGAGAGCAGCCAGGACAACACCTGAGGAAGTGTCCCTGGAACCCTCTGCCACGTCCTGGGAAAACATCTCAACCCTGCCCCAGTGGAATAGGGATTTGAGGGAGTCCAGCCTCTGTGCCATCTTCAGATTTCTAACCGGGGACAAGTGAGTGAAGCCCAGTTCAGCCAGAAGCTCTGAAAGCAGCTCAGGGAGCAGCAGCTTGTTTGTTGGTAGGAGAGAATGGGAGAGGTTTTTAAAATCAGAAAATTCTGAGTTAATTGTGGGTGCCACACTTGCAGCTGCTTTGCAGAGAGCTGTGAAATGCTACAAACATTTCCCAGATGTCCCAAAGTCCCACACGTTGCTCGTGTGCTCTCAAGCTCTACCCCAGCCTTCAGCTCAGCCCTGAGGTTCAACCTGCACAGAGAGAACCTCCTCAAAACCATGGAGTGCCCAGCTTAGAGCCTTGTGCTCTTGGGCTTCCTCTGCCTGGAGCCTCCCAGGCTGTCCCTGGGTGTCCCTCAACACTGAGACAGGAGAAAACTCCTGGGGAGAGTAACCTGGAGCCTGCTCCAGCTGTTCCAGATGTGAGGATGACCTGCAGAACCCTCCCCGCAGCTGGAGCAGCACTCAGAGGAGTGGAGGAAACCCACTGCAGGTCACTGCTGCTGTTTCACTGCTCAGCAGGACCTGGTTTAGCACCAGGATTTAGAAATATTTTGTTCCTTTCTAATCCATAAACTCCACTGTTTTTAAATACAGCACTTCCAAAAGCCAGTCATGCTCGACCAGCATTTGCCTCTTCCCCAGAATGGCCCAGACTCCCAGTTTTCCATTCCCTTTGGAATAAATCTTGCCAAGCCCTGTTCACCTCCTGGTCTGCTTGGGTGGAAACATTCCCACCATAACCACTGTCAGTAGTTTCACCCAGTGATTCATTTCCTTCATAATTCAAACTGCATGATTAAAACACTTTTGTCTCAAAACTTTGCTAGATGGATCTCAAAATAAAAAATTTGAAATATTAGCTCACCGTGGGTGGAAAAAAACCCCTACATAACTTAATTATTAAAATAAACCAGAGTTGTGCAAGGTGCATGGGATGATCTAACCCTTTGGATCTGACCTTATGTTCATGGCTTATTTCTTTGGGTTTAGTCACCAAGTGTGGATCTGTGAGGAACTTGGACAACCCACCCAGACATAGCAGAATTCCCAGCAGGACACTCGACACTTGGAAGGGGTGGGGTGTAAAATGAATAGCTGGTCTTCAGCCTGCCTTGGACATCTTGGGGACCTCTTATATCCGAGCTGTATCTCCCAAAAATGCACCTTGAAGGGCATTTCCCTGAGAAAAATGAGAGTTAGAGCTTTGGGAAATCTCTTTTGGAGGCTGAAAGCCTCTCCTGTCTCCTGTCACCTCTAATGGAGGTGAAATCTTTTCCTTCCATGGCTCCTGCTTCATTATTGTTGGATGACATTTTTCTGCTGGCACTGTGTGTAACACCAGTGGGAACAGTGTTTGGTGAGCCTTTTTCTGGCTAGAAGGATTTGAAAGGTGCTGGATTCCTTTGGAACAACAGAGTCAAACGGCCCAGGAGGGAAGAGAGGCACAGCAGTGCCATGAGCAAGCTCTGCCCCCCCAGATTGCTCATGGGCAAGGAACCAAGCAGTGAGAATCAGACATTGCCTTTCCAGGACACTGTGCACTCTTTGTTCTAAAAATCGATATTTTGATGCAAATCCTGCCAGCCAACATCCACTCATCCAGAAAGCGAGCACAGAAACGTTCCAGTTTGTTCTGGGTGAGCACTTGAACGAGGCTGTCCCTGCACTCTCCTGTCTCTTTTTTAAACAGCCATCTCTCCTGAAAGCATGATGTGCATCTTGAGCTCACTCCTAAAGAATTCCTGTGCTGAAAGGTTAAGCAGATCTTTGTTTGGATTTGTGTTTTTTTGGAGAAGCTCCTCCCTGCACGAAGGGCACTGCAAAGGCAGGCAGGGCTCCAATGTCCCCGTGCCATCAGCCCTGCACTGGGCTGGATCCTGGCTTTGCTCACCTTTGGGTGGCTGCTGATTTCCATGGAGATCAGCCTTTGTCCTGCCTCAGGGAACACCACAAAGCTCTGCAACACCACAAAGGCCTCAGCTGTGCCAGAGGTTTCCCGAGGACAGCACTCACATGTCACCAGTGCTGCTTTAAGGCACAGAGAGAGGCACTTGGGGCTGCAGCTGGAAAGGGCAAAACCGGGGCTGGGCCCTGCCTTGTGTGGGGTGAGGAGCACTGGGAGTGCTCCAAAAAAACTGAGCTGGTTTTGCATTAATTGGCTCTTAGAAGAGGGCATCCACAGAAATCCCTACAGCCTGACAAGGGGAGACTCCTCTGCCTAGACTGAACTGAAAAGGACCATCCAGAAATATATAAATTATATAAGAATATAAGAATGGAATGGAATGGAATGGAATGGAATGGAATGGAATGGAATGGAATGGGATGGGATGGGATGGGATGGGATGGGATGGGATGGAATGGAATGGAATGGAATGGAATGGAATGGAATGGAATGGAATGGAATGGGATGGGATGGGATGGGATGGGATGGGATGGGATGGGATGGGATGGAATGGAATGGAATGGAATGGAATGGAATGGAATGGAATGGAATGGAATAGAATAGAATAGAATAGAATAGAATAGAATAGAATAGAATAGAATAGAATAGAATAGAATAGAATAGAATAGAATAGAATAGAATAGAATAGAATAGAATTCTTAAGCTGGTAACTGACTGAAATGTTTCTATATTTTGTCATTGAGAAGGAGAAGAGGGTGTGGGAGAGGGGAGGAGAGGTGGTCTGAAAGTTTTATTCTGAATCCTATTATTCTTTTAGGTTGTTATTATTTTAGGTTGTTAATTAAGGTTTTTCTTTACACCCTTTAAGTTTTAAGCCTGCCTTGCTTTTGCTCCTAAGCCTGTCTCACAGTAGGAAATGAGTAGATTGAAATTGGTGAGTCAAAACCACTACACTAAATTGGTGTTTCTGCCCAGTTTCGAACTAAAACGAGAACAACAACACACAGGGACAGCCAGGAGTGTGAACCAGCACTCCTGAGAAATTCCAGGGAAATCAGAGAAGCAGCACCTGCCCCTGGTGAGGAGTTTTTGTCTCTGTTTTTTACCTGACACGTAGAACTCGATGCTGCGCTCCTCCTCGCCCACCTTGTTGGAAGCCACGCAGTAAAAAATCCCCGAGGCACTGCTGTTCTCCATGGTCAGGGTGCTCACGATCTGCCCACAAACACAAAACAAGGAATGGCTCTGAGGGTGTGCTGGGGTAGAAAAGCTGCTAAGAAAGTTGTTTTTAGTTAATAATGGGTGAAAGTCTCAGACAAGTGCTGCTGCTTGGTTTTTATCTCTGTCATCTCAGCCCACTTAATTCTCTTCCCTCCTCATTCCTAAACCTTACCCTTCCTTTTTTCCCCCCTGTCTTACCCGTGAAAAACAAGGAAACTGCCAAGGTCTTTGTGTGACAGCATCAAGCAAAAAGCTGAAGGGAAGGGCCTGGAGGATCCATCCAAACACAATCCCACATCCATCCATCCATCCATCCATCCATCCATCCATCCATCCATCCATCCATCCATCCATCCATCCATCCATCCCCTTTCCTGCTTTCAGCTCTGGGTTATGTGGGGAATATCCACATTTGCATGGGAAGCAGGTAATTCCTATGGATGTGGCACACAGAGCATTGCAGGATTTTGCTTTTCTGAGGTGGCCCCTTTGGGTTGGGAGCCCCTTGATCCCCAAACCCTTCCTGGGAGCTGTACAGGACTTGTTCAGTGAGGAAGGGAGCTCTGGAGGGGCTGCCAGTGCTGCAGCACTTGGCAAATGCACAAAGGGACAATCCTGGAGAAGGAAGGAGCACCTGAGCTTCACCTCAGTGGAAAAGGAGGTTCTGGTATTCCTGGGGCTAAACCCAAACATGTCCTTAAGGATTTGTGCTCCTTAAAGCTCCCAAGCTCCTGTTGGTGAGGCCCAGCCATGTGGCACTGCCCTGTCCCTGTCCCTGTCCCTGTCCCTGTCAGGCTCACACAGGAATATCCACAGCAATTCCCTTTCATTATTCCCTGTATTCCTTTGGAGTGTGAGCAGGAAAACAGGGCCAGAGATGCTCCTGCAGGATTTCTCTGCTCGCCCTGCAGCCATTCACCTGAGGAGCTCTGAGCCCTCACATTTGGAACAAATATCACTTTCTTTGCCATCCTCTCTAAGGCCTTTGAGAATCAAAACTTATAACACCCTCTGGCTCTTTGTCCTTATCTCCAGAGAGCTCTTTGAAGTGCACAGAAGCATCTCTGGACTTTCTTTTTAATATCCTAAACTAAACTCGCACAAGACATTCCTTTACCCCTCCTAAAGCTGCCCCATGAGTGTGTCTAGAGCTGTGTGGGATGTATTTTCTGAGTTATTTAAGATTTGCTGAGATCTGGCACTTTAAATCCCACAGGGAAATGAGTTCCAAAGGTTTTGATCCCATGTGCATTTGACATTCTAATGGGGAGCGTTTGCAGCAGAAAAAAGGCTGAGTGGAAAAACCTTTACTTTTCATGGGCACCAAACACAAGAATGGGGAAACCCCAAAAATTTAGGGGTGCAAAAGGAGAGCAGCAAACCCAGCACCCTCTGGCGTCCAGCACAGCAAGAGCTGAGCAGTCCTGAGTGATTTCTGATGTGAAAATAGCTCTGCCTTGGCTGTAAATTCAGCCTGGCTATAAAAGCAGCCTGCTCCTCGTCCTGGTGCTGGTCCTGGAGCAGTGACCCAGTGCCACAGGCTGGGAATGAGCTGGGAATGCTCAGAGCCCTGAGCAGCACTCTGGAATTCCTGCTGAATCAGGACCAGCTTCTTTCTCCTCATGGCTGCTGCATCTGAGCATTTCACATTTGGGAAGAGCAAAAGCCAATAAAAATGTACGTGCTGGGGACAGAAGGGGATACTTTTGGACAGCTTTTTAACAGCAATTAGTCTTCAGAAGTGACAGCTCTAGCTGGGAAGTGCAGGATAACGCTGCAGAGCCAGGCAAAATCATAAAATATCCATTTTGGGACATGTCCAAAGTGTTAGGGGTGACACTGTGGCTCTTCTAAACACTGATGCAATGCCTCAAGCTGCTTGGTGGCCCAGAGGTAAATGCTCATGAGCACACACACAGACAGATGTTGACATCTCTTACTCCATAAGTCAGGAAAAGTCTGGCAGGGCAGTGGGAAAATTTAAAAAAAAAAAAAGAGCAAATAGCTATCCTGAGACCTCGCTGGAGCTAATCTCAGTCGTGTCTAGATATGAAGGTGAAAAAGATGGTAAATGACAGTGGGAAACAATCTGAGGACAAATTCTTGGGGGAAAAAAACTACTGAGGAATAGAGAGAAAGGAATTTTCTTGTTTGGATGTCATTGCTGTGCACTTGCTCCCAGCACCAGAGTTCAGGCACTTTCCTGACCTGACCCACAAGTGGCACCTCCCAGAGCCCTCCAAACTGGGACTTTGAAACCAGCAGCACCCAGCAGAGATCTGCATGTGATCCCAGAGCTGGCAGTGCAGGATTCTGAGTGATTTTCTTGTCAGATGAATTCTGTATCAACCTCTCACTCCAGCTGTGTGCTCCTGGGTAAATCCCTGAGCCTGGGAGCCCAGTTATCTTTCCGGCAACTGAAATAAAGTTCTCAGTGGTCAAACCAACTTAATCCTGGTGGATTTGGTAGCTGAAATCTGAAATCTGTGTATGTTTGGTCACAGCAGGTTGGGATAAGGATTTTGTTCTTCTAAATGCCATCCCTAGTGAAAAAATGACTTGAACTTGAGCACCCAAACTCAGGGATCTTTTCTCAGTACTGCCAGTGCAAACTGTTGTCCTCTGCAGGGGCACAATCCCAGAATCTGGGCACAGCGGAAAGATCCTGAGGGGATAATCCCTGTGTGTGCTCAGTCCATGCACCTGGAGAAGTATTTTCCACTCCTGGAATTAGAGACAGAGTAGAAAAGCTTGAGACATGTGGGAGAGGGTCCAGAGGAACCCACGGAGCTGCTCCAGGGCTGGAGCCAGGCTGGGAGAGCTGGGGGTGCTCACCTGGAGAGGAGAAGGATCCAGGGAGAGCTCAGGGGCTAAAGGGGCTCCGGGAGAGCTGGAGAGACAAGGGATGGAGGGACAGGACACAGGGAATGGCTCCCACTGCCCCAGGGCAGCGCTGGATGGGATTTTGGGAATTAGGAATTCCTGGCTGTGAGGGTGGAGAGGGATTGGGATGAAATTCCCAGATTTGCTGTGGCTGCCCCTGGATCCCTGCAGGTGTCCCTGGCTGGAGCAGCCTGGGACAGGGGGAGGTGTCCCTGCCATGGCAGGGGTGGCACTGGAGGGTCTCTGAGTCCCTCAAACCCCTCGGGGATTCCAGGATCAAGGCAGGGCTCACCCCACAGCTGATCTCAGGAAACTCAGAGCCCAGCACTCTGTGCGGAGCTGAATAATGATGGGTGTGGAACCTGCAACCGCCTCACCCCTTTGTGCCTCTGCACTGAAAATGCCACCAGTGAACAGTTTACAGCCTGGAAATGTGCATTTTCCAGTTTCCCTGTCCCTGGGAGCAGCAGTGACACATCCCCAGCTGCCAGAGTGCTGCAGCCACAGGGGCTGTCCCCCCTCAGCTCCTGTGCACGAGGCTAATTAATTACAAATTATTGGCATGTCGTGTCTAGACATCCTCCTAGTGGGAGCTGGATGGGATCCTGGGAGTTCACTGCATACCAAACACATCCCGGGCTGGATTTTCTGGGTTGCATTTGGAATTAAGGACTCCATTTCCTAAACTTACCTCACCTAAAGGCCACCCAATACTGCGAGCCCAAGGAAGGGATTATTAACTAATAAATAATTACTAGGAGAGAATAAACTAAGTTTAAAGGAATAAAATGACTGATTTCTGAGGAACAGCTCTGACAAGTAAATAGAGCTTGCTGCTGGGAAAACTCCTGGTGGAATAGTTCAATAAAGTCCATATGTAATGTTCCTGAACTGATAAACTTATTTTAGAAGCAGCCAAATAACATTCCCCAGCCATGCACCATGAGTGTTTTAAGACATCTTGTAGTAAGGACAGAGCGACGAGACCTTTTCTAAGCCGGAGCCAGCATGAATTAATGTCTCTTGTTATTCCTTGCTTTCTCTTTCCTTTGTCTAATCCCTCTCCCCTGGGAGCTTTGGTTAACAATCCTTCCTCTTTCACTTCGTTAGCTCTCTGTGGGCGAGGATGAGGGGTGGAAAACGTGGGTGGAAAACTTCTCAGCTGTCTGACAGAGCTGGGCTGGAGGTGGCCACAGGGAGACGGAATTACAGGAACTTGAGCAGGGACAGAAAGAGCTCAGCTCGCTCCTCATCCATCCACCCGAGTGGCACACGGTGACACTTGTTTGCATTGCCTGACAGTCCCGATCCAGGATTGGGGTTCGTTCACTCAAAACATGCTAAAGGATGGGCTGAGCGTGAGGATGAGTGAGAGGAGAGCTCTGGGAGCCAGCTGACAACTTCCAGCTTTGCTCCCATCCCTGGCACGGGGTGTCCTGTCCCTGGGAAAGGGGAGCCAGCAGTGCCTTTGTCGGTGTGAGCAGAGCTGCTGGCAGCACTGGAAAGCTGGGAATGACTGGGAATGACTGGGAATGACTGGGAATGACTGGGAATGACTGGGATAACTGTGGGATGGAGGGACTGATCACCCTCCAGCCCCTGCAGCAGGGGGGTGAATCCTGGCTGGTCCTGAGCAACCACCACCCCCTGCTCCTTCCTCCAGTGACTGCAGAGATTTTGTTCTTTTTGTTCCTTCAGGAGGTCCAAACTTGGAATTTTTGGGTCAGTTTTCTTGTGAATTTAGGGGGTCAGGGAAGACAGAGGGCAGCTCTGCTGGCTCTCAGCAGACCCAGCAAGGGCAGTGCCAGGTGCTGCTGTACCTGGACAGTGCCTGGCACACCTGGGCTGATCCCCTCCCCTGGCACAGCCTGGGGACCGATTGGAACAGCCTGGCTGAGCTGCTCACACACTTCTCACCACACACATCCCACCGCTCTAATGTGGACTTTTTGTTCCTTCAGGAGGTCTAAACTTGGCATTTTTGGGTCACTCTTCTTGAGTGGCTGTGAATTTCACCAGCAGAAACACCCACGTGGCCTGGCCACTCTCATATAGACATGAAAGGGAGAAAAGAGATGAAAAGAACCCCCCAGTGGGGACTGAATTATGCATGAGTCTTGCTGTTCCCTTCTGCTGGTCCCAAGCTCAGGCCGGTTTGTTATTTTGCTAACAGGAAAGAAAATAAAATAGCAACCTAGCTCCTTGTGACTTGAAAAGTCAGGCCATTCCTGCAGTCACTCACGGGTGTGAAAAAGCAGATTTAGAGGAGGCACACAGTGCTTTAAATCCCGAAGTGAGAAGTTCAAGGTGGACTCAAAACCCCGGGGAAAATGAAACAATCACAGTGCAACTGCTTCAACCACCGTGTGACCAAAACTTCATAACCTGAACCACAACCTCGTGCTTTTCCTCAGGAGTGAGACCCAGCGAGGCAGGAGGAAGCGAAATTCACTTCTCCATCTGTGGAATACTCATGGAAGAATCATGATGAGGATGATGACAAGCTCCGTTTTACATGGCACTTCTGTCAGGAGATGTCTGAAGAGCTTCAGGTGATCAAAGAGCACCAGGGCTTTGCTGGAAAAACCCGTGCTTGCTGCTCTGCCAGCTGGCTGTGGGCAAATTTTTGGCTCTGGTGACTCCAGGGGAGTAATTCCCATATTTTTAGCAGCTCCAAACAGTTAATTCAAGTTTTCACACGTGGCTGGAGCAGCTTTTATTGCTGCAGCTCCCAAGGGTGAAATCTTGATCCTAGAGCTCAGATGAATTCCACCTCCTGCCCAAGATCCAGTGCTCAAATCCCACAGGAAAATCCCCAAATCCCCAAGCTCAGCTAATCCCAGGTTCCTCACACAGTTCCTGAAAGCTCAGACTCCAGCATCTTTGTTTTTTTATCTCCTTGGCCAATGCAGGTGAATGACTTGCTGGGACATGGTAGGAATGGATTGGGCTGTTCCATTCCTGCTGGGAATAACAACTGAAAAAACTCAAGGAAAAGTCTGAAGACTTTTTCCTCAGTAACTGTTAAAAATATGAGATATATATATATAATATATATATATTTCGAAATACAATATAAATATATATATATAAATATATATAATATAAAATATAAAATATAAAATATAGAATATAGAATATAGAATATAGAATATATCATAGATAATAGATAATAGATAATAAATATAATAAATAGATATATAATATATAATATATAATATATAATGTATAATATAATATATTATATAATATATAATATATAATATATAATATATAATATATAATATATAACATATAACATATAATATATAATACATAATACATAATGTATAATATATAACATATAATATATAATGTATAATGTATAATATATAATATATAATATAATAGATAATAGATAATAGATAATAGATAATAGATAATATATAATATATAATATATAATATATAATATATAATATATAATATATAATATATAATATATAATATATAATATATAATATATAATATATAATATATAATATATAATATATAATATATAATATATAATATATAGACTCCAATTAACATGGAGCCTGGAATTTCAGAAAGGGGGGAAGGAGAGGAACTGTCTGCAATGTTAGCAGGGAGTGAAACCTGGGATTCCTATAATTTAGTTAGATTAATTTGAATAAATCTTAATCAAATTAATAAGAATTAATAGGAAACACGTCAGACTGTGTTTTCAGCCAGGGAGAAAAAGGATGAGTATGCTGTAAATTGTAAAACTATGTAGCTTGTAACTTTAATAATGAAATATGTAAAAGCTGATTTTATATATATATATATATATGGAGACAAACAGTAGCTCTGAGAGTCTCAAAGCTCTTGTCAGCCCATGCAGCAACCAAAAAGTCTTAGAAAAAGAAGAAACTTTGAAGGTAAATATCACCAACTTCCATTTTGATAAATAATTAGCACTTTTAGGGGGTTGCTTTTACCTAAGATGTAAAATTCTTAAAGAATACATGAAGGCCAGAGGTTAAGGAGCACTATGCCATCGAAATAAATCCAATCTATAAATATCTGCCAGCAATGGAAAAAGTCGGGAATGAGGGGTGAACACTGATTTTCTCCCCATGTTTGCAGAGCTCTGGTTTGGATTATGTTTAGAACTGGAAAGTCTCCCTGAGAAAGAGCAGATGGCCGAGGCACTGATCCTGCCAGATGCTGATTTAGGCTGGACCCAGTCCAGGACAGCACTTTAGCTTTGGGCTTAACTTTAAGCACAGGAGTAAGTCCAGAACTCTCCCGTGCTCAGAGGTGAACCAGGATTTGGAGGGCAGCGTCCAGCACCCTGCAGGATCAGACACTGAACATCTGGAACATCTGGAACAGCCAAACCTGGAGCTGCAAAGCCACTCCTGGAGCCAGCAGGTACTGCCAGAGCCCAGCAGAGCCAGCAGGCTCTGAACCCACTGAGATTCCCAGGGAACATCAGACAGGGAATTCCCGGGGGGACCCCAGTGCTGCTGGAAGGGGGAGCAGCCAGGGAAGTGTCCCAGCAGGGTTTTCCCTCCTTCACTGTCCCCAGTTTCTACCTGAGACCTGCACTCTGGAGATCAGAGCAGGTACCTGTGGCACGGTGAGCACACACCTGGACAGCTCCTGCTGCTGGGAGTAGAGAAAACAAGGCAGGACAAAGGGGACAGGACAAAGGGGAGAGGACAAAGGGGACAGGACAAAGGGGGACAGGATAAAAGGGACAGGACCAAGGGGACAGGACAAAGGGGGACAGTGGGGCAGGACAAAGGGAGATGGGACAAAGGGGACAGCATCAAGGGGGGCAGGACCAAGGGGGATGGGACAAAATGGGGACAGGACAAAGAGGAACAGGACCAAGGGGGACAAAGGGGACAGGACCAAGGGGGACAAAGGGGACAGGACCAAGGGGGACAAAGGGGACAGGACAAAGTGGGGCAAGACAAAGTGGGGCAGGACCAAGAGGGGCAGGATGAAGAAGAACAGGACAAAAGGGAATGGGACAAAGGGGGACAGAACAAAGGGAGATGGGACAAAGGGGACAGGACCAAGGGGACAGGACAAAGGGGGACAGGACCAAGAGCTCTCCAAGTGTTTCGTGAACTCAGAGTCCTTACCAGCGTTCACACCACAGCACCCGGGAACTGAACCACTCTCACACTTTCTCAAGACTGAGGGAGACACAGAAGGTTTTGACCCAGAAGTCTTGGGAGAGTTGAAACAGGGTGTGTGACATCATTCCCGAAGCCCAGCACTGGTAAACAGCAGAGATCTGGGATGATCCCAGCGCTGGGGAATTCCAGGCATGCAAAGAACCCTGAGCAGCTTGGGAAGCTCGAGCTGGGGCTGAGCATCCCCTGACATCATCCCCAGGCCATCCCACACGCACCTTTGGTTTGTCCCCCTGCCTCATGGGGCTGTTCTCGATGCTCCTGATCTTGTTTCCTATGACTGTGTTCTCCCAAACCACAACTTTTGGTCCCTCAGGATTGCACCTGGAGGTAGAAAAGCAGAGATGGTGTTCAAGGTAAGCAGGGAGGGGGATTGGAGTGAGAAAATGTCAATCTTAGACAATAATCTCAGGTCTTAATACTCCTAAGAACTGTTGCTGCTGGACTCTGTTGCTTCTTTGTGAAATTCCTCCATTCCTTCTTTACAACATTCCAAAATTATTTACAAAGCACCTTGACAGAGGCAAACAAAATCACTGCATGACCAGCCATGAACCCCCCAGTCTTTGCCAAGATTAGAAATGGAAAATACCGGACAGTTAATTAAATAATGGGAGTTTGATCTGGCTAATACAAGTTATGTTTCCAAATTCAAAATGCCAGTCACTCCAAACTGTGGGGAGGTGGATGTCTGTGCTCAGCTTCCAACAGGAAGTGTGGGCTGAAGGAGTAGAATGGGTAAATAGTGGGATAAGAACAGCAGAAGGCTCCTTTAATGCTGCACATTCCACAGAAGACTCTTCTCAATCTTCATTTTGGAATATGGGCAAGGAGCAGAGTGTGTAACACGTCATGTGGGCAGGTCCAGCTGCACCATCCAGGGCAAAAAACTTCCCTGTCTCCCTCCACTTGGTAAAACTAAGCAGAGACACGGCTCTTGTCACTCCTAGAAATGCAAAGGCTTTGAGCCCCCCACGGGGTTTCAGGAGGTAAAATGAATATGGACTTTTATAGGCACTGACCAAGGGCTGATGCTGCAGAAAATTCCTCCATAAATCATAAATTTGGCTTTTTCCAAAGCCACACAAAGCACGGGGGCAACACCCTGGGTCAGGGCAGGGTTTGCAGCTCTCAGAAGGACCTAATTAGAAGATCTTGAGGGACTTCCTGCAAGGCACAATCCTGTCCTGAGGATGAAGGGGAAAAGCTCAGAGGAAGTAAAATCACATCCCAGCTCGAAGGAACAATGCTGGTGCTCAGGGACTCAAAGGGCACTGCTGAGGCAGAGTGGGGGGAGAGAAAGAGAGGGAGAGAGGAAGTCAGACAACAGGAGGAAACGGGGGCTGTGTCATTTCCCACAGGAATCCTCCTCCAGCTTCTGCTGCTGCAAGATAAGGCTGCCCCAGGGGCCGGCAGAGGTAGAGCCACTCTGCAATTGTATTTAAATTGATAAGATCAGAGAGGCACAGAGCTGCAGCCAGGGTTATGTGAGGTCCTTTGCCACCAGGTCACTGCTTCGGATCTGCTGGAGTCCAGCACTCGTGGCCAATCCTCTCCCCTTAGACAGAAAGGTCTGGAAAAGATTTTGGGTCGCCCCTGTGGCTTTCCTGGAGGATGCAGGACCTGTTTGTGTGTGGTGTTTCCACTCTGCTCTGGCTGAACCCTTCCCAGGCAGAGCCCTGTGCCTCCTGCAGCCCTGCAGTGCCAACACAGCCATCACATCCCTGAGCTTAATCCAAAAAACCATCAGATCCCTGAGTTTATTCCCAAAAAACCATCAGATCCCTGAGTTTATTCCCCCAAAAAATCAGATCCCTGAATTTAATCCCAAAAAACCATCAGATCCCTGAGTTTATTCCCACAAAACCATCCCTGAGTTTATTCCCACAAAACCATCCCTGAGTTTATTCCCACAAAACCATCCCTGAGTTTATTCCCAAAAAAACATCAGCTCCCTGAGCTTTTTCCCAAAAAATCATCAGATCCCTGAGTTTATTCCAATAAAGCTATCAGATCACTGAGCTTATTCCCCAGAACCCATCAGATCCCTGAGTTTATTCCCACAAAACCATCCCTGAGTTTATTCCCACAAAACCATCAGACCCCTGAGTTTATTCCCCCAAAAAATCAGACCCCTGAGATTATTCCCAAAAAACCATCAGATCCCTGAATTTAATCCCAAAAAACCATCAGATCCCTGAGTTTATTCCAACAAAACCATCAGACCCCTGAGTTTAGTCCCACAGGAGCTGTGTGGAATAAACTCCCAAGCTGATGCTGGATCACCCACCATCCCTGCACAGAAAATCTGGGCAAGGACTTCTCCCTGATGTTCCCTCTCTCATGGTGCCATTCAGCAATAAGTGAGAGAACAAGGCTCTATCCAGCAACTTTCTCCCTTCTTTTCTAGATCTGTCTTCATCTTTTTAATGGGTGCAAAGCCTGATTTCTGCCCTCTCACTGCAGGGAGGAGCTGAAGAGGCCAGAACTGTGCAGGACCTGGTTCCTGCAGTGCCCAGGGGCTACCAGGGGCGAGACTGGGCATCAGCCAGGGCTCCTCTCTGCAGCCCAGGGACCTGCAGGAGCACAGGGAATGTCTCCTTAGCCAAATCTACTTTTTCCTGGTCTGCAGGAGCACAGGGAATGTCTCAGATAAATCTCCTGCTTTTCCCTGTCTGCAGGAGGACAGGGAATGTCTCCTTAGCCAAATCTGCTTTTCCCTGTCTGCAGGAGGACAGGGAATGTCTCCTTAGCCAAATCTGCTTTTCCCTGGCCTGCAGGAGCACAGGGAATGTCTCCTTAGCCAAATCTGCTTTTCCCTGGCCTGCAGGAGCACAGGGAATGTCTCCTTAGCCAAATCTGCTTTTTCCTGGTCTGCAGGAGCACAGGGAATGTCTCCTTAGCCAAATCTGCTTTTCCCTGGTCTGCAGGAGCACAGGGAATGTCTCCTTAGCCAAATCTGCTTTTTCCTGGTCTGCAGGAGCACAGGGAATGTCTCCTTAGCCAAATCTGCTTTTCCCTGGTCTGCAGGAGCACAGGGAATGTCTCCTTAGCCAAATCTGCTTTTCCCTGTCTGCAGGAGCACAGGGAATGTCTCAGATAAATCTCCTGCTTTTCCCTGTCTGCAGGAACACAGGGAATGTCTCCTTAGCCAAATCTGCTTTTCCCTGTCTGCAGGGGCACAGGGAATGTCTCCTTAGCCAAATCTGCTTTTCCCTGGTCTGCAGGAGCACAGGGAATGTCTCCTTAGCCAAATCTGCTTTTCCCTGTCTGCAGGAGCACAGGGAATGTCTCCTTAGCCAAATCTGCTTTTCCCTGGTCTGCAGGAGCACAGGGAATGTCTCCTTAGCCAAATCTGCTTTTCCCTGGTCTGCAGGAGCACAGGGAATGTCTCCTTAGCCAAATCTGCTTTTCCCTGGCCTCCTTCCTCTCTGGCAGCTCTGACCCAGGGACTTGGCTGTGTGTTCACACCCCAGCCTGCAGCACAGAAGGGTCCCCAGAAAGCCACAATTCCCTCTCCCAGCTTCAGGGACATCGAGGGTGCCACAGGAGCCTGAGCCCAGCCCTTGGGAAGTGCCAGGAATCAATCCCAAATGGATTGAAGGGAGCTGAGCCTTCAGCAGGTTTGTCTGGAAAAAGCTCTTGCAGGGCAGAAGGTGTGTTAGCTCTGCCCACAAACCCTGCTGGTTTTGCTTTGTCAAATATTCACAGCATTCAACAGGGCTAGAGGAAGTCAGAGAGGCAATGCTGGCCAAGGTAAAGGAAAATTCATGATCATAAATGATCTTTAGTCACTTTAAACTTATTTAACACAATTCAGGTAATACACAGACACAACCAGACTCCAGCTGGGCTCGGAGATCTTCACTCTGCTTGTGGTTTTAGCTCAGATAAGTAGGGTGGAGGGGAAATAAAACCTGGCTGGGAGTAGCCACGTTCATCCATAGGGACATCACTTACAGGGTGTCTGTGAGGTTGCAGGGCTGCCACTTCCACTCGATCCTGGGCTCGGGATTCCCACTTGCCGTGCACTGGATTTTGTGTTTGCTTCTCAACTCCACCTTCACCACCTTATCAAAATCTGTTTCCTTTTCATAGATCTTGGGTCTCTCTGAAGAAAAAAACAGACAAAACAACAATGCAAATGAGCAAATTTACATCCATGAAAGGTTTTGAAACATTTTGCTGGGAGAAGTGATGCTCCAGTGAGGCTCCTGATGTTGTGGGGAATTCTGAAACACTCCTTCATTATACAGAAGAATACAGAAACAAAGCTGTTGGTTGTGGTGTTTCACAAAACAAATTGCAGTTCTTCCACACTCATCCTAATCCCTTTCAAGTGTTGTTGGGGACCTGCTGGAAAATTCACGCCATGGAGCATCTCTTGGTCAGGGCGGCAGGATCAGGCTGAGGACCAGCTCCTCAGGGCTTTGGGAAAAAAACACCTTTTTCACCTGAAATTTTCCCCTTTTCTCTATGTGTGTGACAACGGAGGGGAGAAGAAAGTGAGGAAGGAGTGGTGTGGGGAAAACACTTGGAGAGAAATGCCCAGAAATTCTCACCCACCGCGGTGAATGCCATTAAAAATGTCACGGCATTACTCACATCTGGAGGGGCTGCAAGATCACACCTTCAGACTGGAAATGTCTCCAGAGCAAACTTTTTTTGTGACACTTTCAGGGCTGCTCGTTGCCAGCAGGAAAGAAAAGCTTTGTCTCCTTCCAGCTCCCACGGGAAGGCACGGAAAGGAGAAAAAAACGGGAAAAAAGCCCCAAAGTGAACTGAACTTTTGGTAACCTCGGACAGGGTGGGTTGGAGTTTGGGGTGAGAGCACGGGCTCTTCCCTTGTGCAGACAGCTCTGCCCATCCCTGGCCATATCTCTTTGTCTGCTTCTCATAACAGGAAATCAAACAGATTTATTGGTGGGGTCCCTGTGTGGGACACCCCTGTGCTGCTCTGCACCGAGCCCTTCTGACAAGCTGGGAAGTGAATGCAGATTAGATTTCTATTTTTTGGGCTAACTTATTTTTTCTGCTGTCAGGGAGGCCCCAGATATGTAAATATGAGCTATTGCCCACCTCATCAATCTCGAGCCCTTTTCTCTCCTTTTTTTTTTTTTTTTTAAATAGTCTTTTTTGCCTTCCAGCCCTCTTAGGAGAGGCCTGGCCAGGCTGATCCCGTGTCGTGTTGGGATTGTCACTTGGCATTTCTCATGGTCAGGCTCTGAAAGATCTTCTGACCTCACCAGTGCCTGAAAACACGTCAGTATTTCCTTCTCCACCCCATGGAAGCATTGACTGGAATAGGTTCAGCCCCATCCCATCCTGCCATAAAACACTGGCTGTTTAAAGGACCTTCAGTAGGTCCTGATTAACATTTCCCCTGAGAAACCCAAACCCAAACCCTGTTTGGGGTGGCTCTCATTGAGCTGAGCCATGGGATTCCAAGTGCTTGGAGATTCCTGAGAGACCCACAGGACAAACTATTGGGACTAACAGCGAATTTCCTTAGCTGGCATCTCATTTCCCATCAATAAATTATTTCTGATCATGAAAATAATTCTGTAAATTCTCCCCAGAGGGGGAAGCACATTTTTTATTATCTTGGACGTTTCTCTCTTCAGTCTCAAATCCTGTGTTTGACATGTCTGGACTGACCTCACAAGTGTGATTTCACTTGGAGAAAGACTCCAAGTTCAGTGTGAAAGGTTACACAAGTGGTATGTGAAAGGTTACTCAAGTGTTGTGTTTTGGGCTGTAAAAACAAAGCTTTACACACTTGGGCAGGGGAACTGATGTTTGTGTGTGTGAAAGAGCAGGGGAGACAAGGATTGATCACAGTCATTTAATAGCAGGACATTTTTCTGTATCCTTGGTTTACTGTCATTTTAATTGTCTTTCTAACAAAGGAATAATAATTTAACTTGCTCCAACTCTAATAGGAATATACAGGAGTGAGGAGTGAATTCTTCATACCACAATTATGGCACAATTAAAGATGACTTGACACCTAAAATGAGTCCAAATGATTCATCAATTGAAATAATCATGATTTATGATCAAGCAATTATTTTTTTTTAAGTGTGAGGGCAAACGCCTCCCCATCTGTTCCTTCACATAACACGGGGGGGGTGGTGGCTGATTGAGGCCACAAATTCAGAGACTGGAGAACTTGTCCAGGTGTCTGTGCCTTTCTCCTGCAGAGGTGGTGTCACCCTGCAGGTGACCCTGCTCACCTGTACAGGACAGGGATAGGGACAGGTGACTCTGCTCAGGGGCACAGGACAGGGACAGACCCTGCAGGTGACCCTGCTCACCTGTCCAGGACAGGGACAGGGACAGGTGACTCTGCTCACCTGTCCAGGACAGGGACAGGGCCCTTCCACACCCCCAGTGCTCCCCTGTCCCTGCAGGGTGCTGGCCTTGGAGCACTGAAGGTTTAGGGGGCAAAGTGGGATCCTCCTACAGGGGATATTTCCTGGGATGAAATGTTTCCAAATTCCTTTTCAAATTCCTTTCCAAATTTCAAAAACCTTTTCCTTTTCACCTCTGACCATGCCCCTGCAGGCAGCTGAAGCTTTGCCCTTCCCCATGCTGTGCCAAATCCTATTTACAGCAGTTGCCTCCATGGGTGATGGAAATCTGATTTTAATAGTTGAAAAGTTCTTTAATGGAAATTTTCATTCTGTCTCTGGTGGTTTGTAGCAGAGTGTAAAAAAAAGGAATGTTCAAATCCCTGTTGTGGTGTACCTGTATTCTTGCCAATCTCAAACCATATTTGCAGAATTCTGCAGCCATGACCTTATCTGTGATCACAGCTGGGAGCAGAACTGCTGGTTGTGGTGGGACTGGTCTTTTGGACTGGCCCACACTGGCTGGTTCCTCAGG
This sequence comes from Acridotheres tristis, assembly GCA_037013685.1. Classification (NCBI taxonomy): domain Eukaryota; kingdom Metazoa; phylum Chordata; class Aves; order Passeriformes; family Sturnidae; genus Acridotheres; species Acridotheres tristis. Next base: position 1,601,999 of record CM072889.1, on the reverse strand, counting down.
GCTGGCACCTGCTCAGTGTCCCCACCTCAGCCCGAGGAGGAGTTTTCAGCCCAAATCCCAAATCCTGGCATTCCTGAGGGTGCACCTGGCAGAGTTCCTGTCTCTCCCCCTCCTTTGAGAGCTTTGCTGTGTCTCTCACTGAGCAGCACAGGGATTGTGCACAAACCCTTATCCCTGCTGGTGCAGGGCTGGGGGCACAAATCCCCCTGCCAGAGCAGCTTTTCCATCCCCTTCCTCCCCTCTCCATCCCTCTGTGCCTCCCCAGCCCTGCTCCCAGGACCTCTCCCAGCCCTTGGCCGTGGCCCTCCCCAGGCTGAGCTCTCTCAAGCAGAAACCAAAAAAAACCTTAAAAGCTTTCTGGTCCCTGGCTGTGTGGGGAAGGCTTTAAATGTATCCAAATAAATGGCTTTTGGTCCTCTTGGCTCCAAGTGTGATTGTATCCCCAGCTCTCCTTGCAGAGGTGCAATTGCTGCTGTGAGAGCTGACCTGAATAAATAAACACTTGGCTGCTGCTGCACTGGGAAATGCAATCAAAAAGCACTTCTGCTTGCTGTGGGTTTCAAATTGATCAGCATTATGCAAATCTCACCTTCCTCGCTGCTCTTATCTCCAGTTCGTGGCATTAGGAGCAGATAATATGTAGAGGGATTAGGACATGAACCCCTCTGCAAGACTCTTCTCTCCCTAAATTCCTTCCAGGTGCCATGAGGGGGTGTACACCTGCCACCCAAAGGAGCATCCAGATATAGAGGACAGCACTGAGAAAGTCTTTCTGCATTCTGTAGAGAAACTTTGCTTTCCTTTCAGTGCCCTCTGACTGAACTGCTGTTTATGCACCTTCCCCACTGCCATTTAAACTGCTTCAGAAAATCTTTTCACATTAAGCACATCATTAAAATAACATAGAGAGGCCAGTGAAGCATTAATCTCAACTTTAGGTACTTTGCTGGACATGGGGCTTCATTAAAACCCTTGATGGAGTTGCAGCTTGTTTCCAATTTATCTTTTCTGTTTCTCAAGCCCCCAAAAAATATTTGCACTTGGGAGCCTTCTATCTGATGTTTGTACAGTACTTAATGGAAATAGAAGTGAATATTCTGTAAGGTAGGGAGGGAACTTCCTACTGCAGGCTTGGACTGGGAAAGGCTGAAATTTCCCCCAAAGTAAAACCTAAAATGACAAAGTTGGCTGGGTTTACTTCACATTTCTTCCCTTTTTATTAAAAGGAAAGACAAACACTGAGTGAAACAATCTGAAAACACAGCTTGGGTTCCAGACTGACCACTGCATTGTGTCTGAGCCTGGCTGATTTTGGCCGGGTGTTTTTCTGGGGCTGATTGTCGCTGTTTTGTTGTTTTTCTCTGCACCCAGAGCTGCTCCCAGGTGGGTGCACGGCCCTGTCCCCACGGTACCTGTGAGGAAAAGCTGAAAACAATGCCCAGGATCTCTCTGAGAGTCAATATCACAGCCAGGAACAGAATTAGGGACAGGATTGTGCCCCTGCCTGATCTCCAGCTGCTCCATTGTGACCCTCTGGGATGGGCTGGGAGAGAAGCAGGCATTGGATCCTGGAGGAACAGGTATTAACAAAATTCCCAGGGAACTTGACCTGCCCCACAGGGAATTTTGGTGTTAAAATGGCAGTGCAGCCTGGTTTGGGTTTTTCTGACCTGAGTCACTTCTGGATGTCTCTCTCTTCCCAGAGCAGGGATAATTCTCTTTTCCAGTGCTGTGTCATTCACCCCCAATGCAGCTTTGGGGCAAAAAAAAAGGGGTTTCTCTCATCTATCTCTCCCCATCTTATTTTTGACAGAGTTCTGAAGGAAATGGGTAATGAAGAACTGCTCATGTTAAGCAGAGCAGGCAGTTTTTGTAGGATTTTTCTCTCTGTCCCCTTTCTCTGCTTTCCAACAATCAATTAATGCACCTGCAGGTTGGCTGAGGGGCAGGAGCTGCCACTTCCCCCCTCACTCTGGGCTTTAGGGGCTGTCACACCGAGGCTGCTGCTGCAAAGACATGACTTGAATGCTTCAGATCCTTCTGGCAAACTCCAGCAGGCCCCCACCTTCCTCTCCCCAAAATTGCTTTGGCCACTTGCAGCAAAATGAAAATAGCTCATCTGACTTTTTCATCAGGGGCTCTCCTGGGAGCTGCAAGTGTGCAGCAAGGGTTTGGATGAATGTCAGGGGGGAAACTCTTCAGGATTTGTTCAGGAAAGGGCTGCTGCAGCCTCCTTGTGTGTTTTTCTTTCATAAATGCCCCAGAAAATGTTATTTCTCTCCTGCCTGTGCGTGATAAGTGAGGCTGGAGCACTGTGTCCATGGGCTGCAGACACTGCTCCCAGAACCCAGGAGGAAAGCAAAGCCTTGGACTTGGAAGCACATTGGAACTGGGTTTTATTTTGGGATTTCTAGTTTAGCTCTGCTGGCCCAGGAGGTGGAAAATTCGGTTTTCTGTTTTGACTTGCCCTGAGTGGCTCATCCTCCAAGGATGGGCAGGAGCTGGATGTTCTCCACAAAGGAAACCCAGCCCTGGCAGGACCCTGGGGAAGGAACAGCCATTTGTCAGCCTGAGCATCAGCTGGATTTCACCAAGAATCCCAACAAATTCTTTCCCAGTGTCCAGCTCAGGGATTTCAGTGACCCTTTCACACACACAGGGGGCTGTGGGATGTCCCCTGTGTCCTGCACTGGCTGTAGCTGAGATCCCCCATCCCAAAAGCAATTTTCCTCTGCCCTGGCACAGCCCTGGCATTAACCTGGTCCCCGAGGCTCCTTCCCCTCTCCCTGCTCTGGCTCTGGGGCAGCTGATGGGTTCTGTTCTCATGGATCACCACGTATTTCTTGGCTTTTGTGGAGATCACCGGGGGCTCCTTTGATGTCCACTCATCCCTTGCGAGCCAAGGAAGGTCAGGCACAGAACTGCCTTTGATTTTTAAACCAAAATATGAAGGGCTGACTGCAGAGCAGGGCAGTGTGCATCACTGAGTGCTGAGGAGCTGCCTGGTTCCAAAGCCAGGTGTGAGCAGTGCCGTGCACCCCTCTCATCCCGGTCCTTCCCAGGACAGGGGGAATTCACAGGAGCCTGAGCTGCTGCCTGCTCTGGAGGCAATTCCAGCCCTTAATCCTGCTTTTCTCACAGGTACAGCACAAGCTTGGGGGATCAAGGACTCCACGAGGGAATACAACTTCAGCTGGCTGGAGCAGCTGGAACCCAGAGCAATATTCGCTGGAAGAGCCTCGAGGGAGCACAGCAGAGAAACTTTGGGACAAAGAAGAAAGGCAGAGTGGCGAAGGAGTTTATCCATCCCACTTTTGAATTAACTGGTGCTTCAGTACTCTCCTCACTCCCTAGGTGGTGGCCAGAGCACGCTGGCTGCTCCAAAAGGGCTCAGCAGGAGCAGATGAGTTGGACAAGGGTGAGGATGAAACACAGTCTGCTTGCCCAGAAATAGATTTGAGGGCGTTGTTTATGTTTTGTTCTGAGACTCCAGCCCGGAATAACTCTTTTCTCCCACATTTCTCCTTCTTGGCTGGCTCAGATTTTCAGCCACCAGCTGTTTGCTAGGATTGTTCCTTCTCCTTGCTCCCTCCCTTCCAAATTCTTCAGGACATTATTTTCTTGGAGCTTTTCTCAATAAGAATTTAATCAAACAAAACAAAACCGCAGCAACCCGCCGCTCCTTGGACAGCGTTTGATGTGTAAATATGTAAAGAAGGAGTGTTTAGAAAATGCAATCAGCTACCTCCTGGGGATCCGAGTCCTACAGTGAGCCAAGGTGACTCCACACAGAGATATGTGCTCCTGCAAGAATAAATTCCAGCTGCAGTGGGAGCAGGGGTGACCAGAGGCACAGCTAAGCCACTTCTTACAGAGGCATTTTTGGAATTGCAGCACGATTCTCCTCCAGGCCAGGCAGCTCCTTCCTGGACTTTATTCTCCCAGTTCCCACCCTGCAGCTCTGGAGTTATTTGCTCATTTTTCTCCCTCTCCACTTGATCCCTCCGCAGGTACTCCTCAGTTTTTTGGGGCCAAATCAAACTTTGGGGGAAATAGTTCCTAATGTTTGACTCACCCCCATGGGGGTGAAACACCCCGTGCCCACAGTGGGGCAGAACTCTGGGATTTCTCCCAGTTAAATCCCCAGGAGGTGACTCCAAGGAAAGCAGGGCAGGTCAGGAGAGACACTGCCCACAGGGCTCAGGAAAGGGATTGCTGATCTTGTTCTCAGCCTGCTTAGAGGGTTCTCCTCTGCTGCCATTACTGGTGAATAAAACTGCCCACATTAATACAGAGCAATTCGAGGGTCGAGCCCTGCTGCTGTTTATACTTTGTTTATGAAAAACAACTCACAACAATTTGAACTTGGAAATTCCTCTGCACCCAGCCCAAATATGCAGCTGAGGGCTTTGTCACAGCAAGCTGAGTGCCAGCTGAGTACCTGTGGCACATTAATGAAGGATTGTTGTGAAGAGACTCTCAGAAGAGAGGGCTCTGTGATTACTGATCATTTCTGCTCTGCAGTGTCCCCACGCAGCAACAGAAAACATTCAAATGACATTTATCTCCTCATTCCGAAGTCTGGTCATGTAATTTTCCCTCTTTTTAACACTCCCTTTCTTAGCTTCACCTCTGAAATGAAAGGCTGGCCCTGGGTTTGGGGAGCAGTGCTGGTATCCAAACAGAAATTGCTCCTCACTCTCAGGGTACGTGGTTATTACTCAGCAGGACATTTATCAGGTGCAGGCTCCACCTTTTAGCCACGATGCAAAACTGATCCTCCAACCACTGCATCCACTTGAAACCCAAGAGGATTTTTCCATCAACTCCACTAATCCCTGTGTTCAAATCCCAGTTCCAGTAATTGCAGGCTGCCTCTGGTTCTGAGCAGAGACATTAATCACACCTCCAGCTCAGGGGTGGTTTCTTTCAGGTAATCCCTGCAGAAAGGGGCTACAAAAGTGTGTTTGGGTCTCCTTCTCTTGTCTGCAGAAACTCTGAGCAATTTCATCTATTCAGGTGTGATGCCCACATATCAGTCATGATGGCTCGAGGTAAAGTGCCAGGTTATTTGTGGAGAGTTAAGGGGAAAATTGCAATCTGCTTTCAGTTTGGAGCTTCAGAGTGCACTTGAAAGGAAAGCCCTGAAGATCTGAAAAAGCAGCTCCTGGAAAAGCTGTCCCTGCCCTCTGATGGGAAGCACAAGAGAAAAGGCAGCTTGGAGAAGCTTCCAGAGCCCAATTTGTCCTTTCTGGGCTCTGACCACATGAATCTCAGTGAAACGAGTCTGTCCTGGGCTGAGTGCTTCACACAGAGCACATCAGGGTGGTGCTGCAGGGGAGAGCCTGGCAGGGATGGAATGATTCCCTGGGAGCTGCAGGGATGGAATGATCCCTGGGTGCTGCAGGGATGGAATGATCCATGGGTGCTGGGTGCCAGTCCAAACCCAAGCAAACCCTCCCTGTCTGCAGCCTCAGCTTCCACCCAGGGCAGCCCTGGGCAGGGCTTTGCCTGCTCTGCTCCCATTCCCTGACTTTCTGTCACCAGGAAAGGGACACTTGCTCTGTGTTTTTCTTGTACATCACCACAGGACATTTGGGGACACCCTGGAAGCTGCTGGACTTTGAGGAATGGAGGGTGTTGCAATTTGTCATGGATTGCAATACAGGATGTAACCACAAGTATGGATTCTATCCAGCTGTTCACCCAGCTGTGGCAGTGATCCTGATCCCTGTGGGGATCTCTGCTGTTCATGTTCCAGCTGTTCACCCAGCTGTGGCAGTGATCCTGATCCCTGTGGGGATCTCTGCTGTTCCTGTTCCAGCTGTTCACCCAGCTGTTGCAGTGTTCTTTCTCTTCCCCACAGCCCATCCTCCCTCCAGGAGATCTCTCCTGTCCATGGCCATGCAGTCCCAGGGCAGGGCTGATCAAATTCCATCATCCCATGGGGAGATGCTCCAGCCAGGGCAGGAGCCGAGCATTTCCTACCCAGATCAAAGGGGAGATTTGGAACAGCAGAGCAGCCTTTTCCCACTGGATCCCAGAGGAAAACCAGAGCCTTGCACATCATCCCTGCAGCTTTGGAGGAAAAGTGCACCTTGTGCAGGAGCCCTGCTCCAGCAGAACCACATCTGTCCCTGCAGGAGGATCAGCCACCATGGAATGGGACTGCACCAACCCTGACTGACTGACGGGGCACCTTGGATTCTCCCTCTGCCCCTGCTCTGGGTTTGTTCTCTGCAATAATGCATTGCTGTTGGAATTGTCCTGGGAAAGAACTGTTATTCCTATTCCCACATCTCTGCCTGAGAGCCCCTTAATTTCAAGATGATAATAATTTGGAGGGAGGGGGTTTACAGTCTCCATTTTAAAAAGAGGCTCCTGCCTTTCTTAACAAACACCTGTCTTTCAAACCAAGACACAATTAAATAATTGTTGCTGCTGAAGCTTTTGCTGGGCTGAGCCCTGGAAAGGCTGAGGATGAGCAGAGCTGTGTGAGGGGTGGGATGCCCCAAGCTTGGACACACCAGGGACATGAAAAGCTTGTGCTGGGATGGTTGAATCCTGAAATAGCCTCTTGCTGATAGAAAAAGGCTCTGTTTGTTTTTGGTTGCCTGTTTGGGGAACAGCTCCTCGAGGAAACACTCCCTTCTGCACACAAACACCAATATTTACCTTGACAAGACAGTTTATTATCATTCTTAATTTTCTCTTCCTCTGAACGTTTCCGTTCTCTGAAGAGGCAAAACCATTGTGTGGAAAAACAATCTCAAGTGGACAAATTATGCAGCTTAACACGTTCCTCCTGCTCAGCTGAGCTGCAGGACCTGACCACGAGCATGTTCTTGGCTCCCTCCTCTCCTAAATCACTCATTAATTTATGTCTTATTTCAGATTTTTAACCTATTATGTCTCACCGAACATTTTTAATAGGTCAGATGCACCTAAGTGACAAGTTCTCTATTTTTTAGACATTATTCCTTTCTGAAAGGTGAAATGAGAGAAACACAAGTGCTGGAAGCAACAATACACAATTGCATAAAAATTGGACAATTGAGAATATTTTTAGGTGTAAAGAGGGTAAGGAGAGAAGAATTCACCACAGAAAAGAGAGCAAACCTGTCTCAATAACTACTCACAGCCCAAGTGGAAAATACAAAGGGAAAGCAGAGCTAAATTTTGCTGAACTCCTACTTGGCCTCATAACTCATAATTTGTTGCCAAATTCAATGGATTAAAAGAGGCAGTGGATGTGCAAAGAGACGATGTGGCTGTGTCCTGCATTATCCAGCCAGGGAGGCTAATAAATGACATTCCAATATCTATTTTCCCTCTATGGCAAGTGAAGCCACTTCAGTGCACACCACGGTTTTCTCCAAATTCCCCCGAAAAAGAACCTGTCCCTCAAGTGCTGCCAGCAGAGAAGGGACAGGAGAGAAAACACAGATTTAGGAAGTGGATCTGGAGCAGGATGATGGACAGACATAAAAGCCAGGGCAGCTCCTCCAGTTCCTTCCACCGTTCCCACTGGGACCCTTCCTGTCCCAGCAGATGTTTGCCCAAGCTGCTTTGAAATCTCAAGGGATAAAACTTCCAGCCCTTCTCTTGGGAAACTGTTCTCCCAGTTCTAGGACCTCTCGACTCGATATCCTCCCAAGCTCCTATAAAAATGTGAAATTTGTGCCTTTTCCAGGCATTTCCACCTCCCTGTGTGGAGCCAGTGTCCCAGCACTCGGTGCTGTGGGAGGTGCAGGGTCCCAGGGGAAGGGACTGGAATGATCCAGGCTCACAGCAACTCCTCAGAGCAGCTGAAATGAGGAGTTCAGTGGTGCCTGGGGGAGGTGGTGATCCCTGGGCAGTGCCACCCATTCCTGCTGACCCACACAAAATAGGACAAAGAACCCAACAAAAGGAGTTTTTTATACACAAGTCCTTACCTGTCACCACCAGCTGCATGGTGAGGTTCTTGTAGAGGCCGTATTTGGGGTTGCTCAGGACCATGGTGTAGTTCCCAGCGTGTTTGGGTCTCACATCTCGTATTCCCAGCCTGAATTTCAGTGGGTCTGGCTCGTAGCAGGTGTGGTTGTCCTTGATCAGTTTGCCATCCTTGTACCTGTTTGGGAAGTTCCATCAAGGCTCATCACATCCCTGTGAACCCTCAGAAACCCTGTCACCCACATTAGGGGGGTAAAAGTCATCCCAGCAAGGGAAATGCAGGTCTAGAATCACTGCTTGGGTTGGGTGTTTATTCCTGTTATCCTTCCACACCAGAACTGATTTGCACCTCCAGTGCTGTGGGATGGATTCATTCCACACAGGAAAAATGTGGTTTATTTTATCTGAATGAACAGTGCCTCTCACGTGCTCAGCTATGACCTAAATGCCCCCAAATGAAGGTGGATGGGCAACACCAAGTGTGGGAAATCACAGAACAGCAAAATGTGTGTCACTGGTTTTAAAGGAAGAGCTTAATTCAGCAGAATTGTCTCTCAGGATGTCTCTGTGAGCCTTTACTGAAAAAGTTAAACTCTGTGAGCTGGAGAAGCCTGGCCCATAGGGAGGTCAGTGAGGAATTGCCAGCCTGGAATATTCCCTCAGGGTGGGAGAGCAGCATCTGCAGGAGAGGCTCCTCTTCACTGCTCAGCCCACAGGCAGGTTTATGCTTAGGAAATAGGCCAGGCTTAGGAAATAATAGGCCAGGCTTTGCCACACACGGAGCTCTGGGCTGGGTGGAAGGATGCTGGGGCATCTCCCACTGCCTGAGGATGCTGGAAACTTCCTTTGCAGCCGTAAAAACAACCATCCTGAGAGGCCTCCAACATCAACAGCTGGGGCTCCAAGGGAAAGCAGCTCTGGTGGTCCCAGGCAGCCACCAAAGAGCTCCAGGCTGAGCCCAGCAACAAAGGCTTGGCAGGGAGAAGGGGTCAGCCCCCACTTCAGCTCCTTAAAAATCCCCATCCCTAAATGACAGCAGCAATTAAAATCACCTCCTGGCACTGATTCCACTGAAATTAGAGAATTTCATGTTATTTCACTGCTAATAAAACGCAGCAAGCATTTTATTAACAACCTTCTGCTGCCTGCCAGGCTCTCAGCTGGCTGAGCACAGGTGCTCCAGGGAAATGCCACCTTCTCTGCCAGGACAGGCAGCCCCTGGCAGCTGTGCCATGGGATTTAATGCAGCTAAAGATGTAAAAGGCATCGGATGAGGTCGTTAAAGACAAAGCAGGAGAGAGGAGAAGGGATGAAAGAGTAAAGAGACTCCAATGTCTCCTGGAGTTGTTGTGCTGCCCCTCCTGTTGAGCAGATCCATTGGTGGAGCCTTTAGTTTGCTCAGGAGGATTCACTGCAAGGATCTGCTGGCACAGGATTTAAAAGTTCTGGAGAGAAACAATTTCTTATATTAAATATATAAAATATATCCTTTTCCTCTTATCCCCTGCCCCCTTGCAGGGGGTGAGCAGGAAACTCTTTCCTGAGAGCTTTCCCCTTACATCTCCCAAATCATCCCGTGCCCAGGGAAAGTCAAACACACGTTTTTCCTCGCATGGCTGGGAGAGGAAATCAGCCTGGGAATGAGGGGTGGCTCAGGATCCTGCCAGAGCTCTGAGCATTCCCAGCTGCCCTCCCTGAGCAATGTGGGGATTTGTTCCAGGCAGGGATCCTAGAGGAGCTCGGGCATCCCTGCTCCTGCTGGGGGCACTCACCAGGTGACAGTGGGACGAGGGAAGGCGTCCACCTTGGCAGCCAGTTTGAGGGACTTGTGTCCTGAGATGATCTCGTAGTAAGGTCCCTTCTTGTGTGAGACAGTGATGTAGGGCTTTTCTGGGGAGAGAAATGAGAAATTCCAGGGAGACTTGGAATGGCAGCGCTGCCACAGGACAGAGCTCATATCTGAGATTGCTCTGATCCCACAGGGAGTTTTTTCCAATATAGAACCAGCACAGAACCAAATGGATCAGGGTCTCCTGTGCAGCCCAGCCTCAGCCATGAAGGGCTGTTCTCACATGAGGTTTTTCCAATATAGAACCAGCACAGAACCAAATGGATCAGGCTCCCTGTTCAGCCCAGCCTCAGCCATGAAGGGCTGTTCTCACATGGGTTTTTTTCCAATATAGAACCAGCACAGAACCAAATGGATCAGGGTCTCCTGTGCAGCCCAGCCTCAGCTATGAAGGGCTGTTCTCACATGGGTTTTTTTCCAGTATAGAACCAGCACAGAACCAAATGGGTCAGGCTGTTCCTCAGCTCCCCTGTGCAGCCCAGCCCATGAAGAGCTGTTCCCACAGGAAGGAATTCACATGGAAAGCAGAGGATGTGCACCTGCATCACCCCTGGATCAGTGTGGGAAGTGCCTGGGACATCTCTTGTCCATGTGGAGCCAGCAGGATGGATTTTCCAGAGCCTCAGCTTTTCAAACAGTTTTTACAAACAGTTCAGCTCCCTCAGACATCCCAGAGTGGTTTGGGTTGGGAGTGACCTTAAAGCCCATCCAGTGCCACCCCTGGGATACCTCCCACTGTCCCAGGCTGCTCCAGCCTGGCCTGGGACACTGCCAGGGATCCAGGGGCAGCCACAGCTGCTCTGGGCATCCTGTGCCAGGGCCAGCCAGGAATTCCCTCCCAATCTCCATCTAAATGTACCTCTTGAATTTATCTGAAGACACGGGAGCTGACTCTCATTAACTAATTAGAGGTTGTAGGTGATTAATGGCCGACTTTCTCCCTTAATGCCATTTCAACCAAGAGATTTCACAGCCTGGCATCATCCTGTGAGCTGAGCCCTCCTGGTTTGGCTGCAGCACTCACCATACACGGTGACAGTGACATTGGCCTCCAGCTTGGTCACTGTGTCTGTCTCATTGAATGTCCTGCAGGTGTAGAGGCCCCCATCCTCCATGGTGACATTTTCAATGACCAGGATGCTGCCGACTTTGTACACGACATCACTCCTGTCCATGGTTCTCTTGGGGTGAGGGTGCTGGGAGTCACAGAAAAAGAGTCAAAAAGCAGCAAAAACGGGATTTTTGTGCTCACCCTTTCAAGGGCTGCCAGGAAAGGAAAGCAGTGATTCATATCCCCCCATCACTGAAATAAATAATAGAAAAGGCAGATCAGCAGGAAGAGCTCTTGTGTGAAGATTCATTATCAAGTCTCATAAAAGAGAGAAGCAGAGTGGAAATGTGGCACTTTGGACTGAATTCTGGGCAGAATTCAGGGGATGCATCCCAGCCCTTGTCCAGGACCACATCCCAAGGATCTCAGGGAAAAACTGCAGGGTCAGAGCTGTGCTCCAAGGCTTTGGCTTTGAGGGTTTTTAAATTTGTTTTGGTCACAGTCAGAATTTTTTTTCTGCATTAAAAACCTCCTGCTTTCTCAAAGAAATATATTATGACAGAAATATAATATATTATGACAGCCAAGTGCCAATGCAAATTCCTGGGGAATTTTAGAAAGCATTATCGTTTTCGATAGGATTTTTGATCCCAGAGATTTGGCCAAGAAGTTTTACATTTATAATGTTAGAAATATAAGGAGAGTTCATAGGAAAACAAATCTTTTCCACCATATGGAGTTCAAGAAACCAAATTCAGTAACACTGTAGTGCTTGGACCTCTATAAATTCTCTGTTATATTTTCTGTAGTTTCCCCACCAAAACAAACTCAGATTTTTTTTCTTTAAGGAAACAAATCAAAATTAATCGGTTTTTAGGAATCACATTTTACGCTTTCCCCAAAGGCCTACATGCTTCTTTACAATGTGTATTTTGCTGAACTAAAAAGAAAAAAAAAAAAAAAACCAATTATTTTAATTCTCAGCACCAAACAGACCCAAGTGTAGAATCTCAGACAAATGAACTGATTTGGGAAATGATCCCACTCTGATTTGGTTTTTTTAGGAGAAATGAGAGGGTTTGGTACCTCAAATGTTCAGTCTCTTACTTATTTCTACTTCACTTTTGGCACTTTTGTATTGTATCCACAGAAAGCTCAAGACTCAGAATTTAAATTTCATTCTTTGAGGACGATTTCCACAGGTTCAGTTGTGTTTTTCCTTTGCTTTTTTCCTCCTTCATAAATACCAAAATAGATGGGGAGACTGACAGCTTACAACCTGCATTTGAGACTTGTCACTGTGAGACAGCCAGGACAGAAGGAATGAAGGAAAAAAAAAAAAAAGAAACAAAAAGAAGGAAACTCTCCAGGCTTTTCTTGCCAGGAGCTTCTTTAGTGAGTTTAATCAGCAGGTGCAAGAAGGACAGAGAAATTTTAGATTTTTTTAGTCGTAGATTCATCCAAACACAAAGTCCCATCAACGATGGGTTTATAAATGGTGGATAATTTCAGAATAAGCAATAATTCGGTTTTCCCAGCCCTGTGAATTGTGGGGAGGGGCATGCAGGAGCTCCAAGCACTCACTGTGCCCCGGGGGCAGGTCCAGATGAACTCGACGCGCCCGTTGATGAAGGTCTCTGCTTTGCACTCCAGCCTCAGGGTCTCTCCCAGCAGCAGCTTCCTGGCACTTGCCTTCAGAGTCAGGTTCTGGATTCTGCTCTCTGCAAGGGGACAGGCAGGGCTGTGAGAGCAGCACATCCCTGATCCCATGTGGGTGATCCCGTTGGCACAGGCAGCAATGGCTGCTCTTCCCTGGGCCACGGCTCCGACCCTCTCAGCAGATCCACAGAAAAGTTTCCAAAGGTGATTCCTCATTCTTGGGGGCCTCAAAAGGAGAGGATTCACTTCTGTTGGACATGAGATGCATTTCTCCTGCCCAGCTCCCTTTCCTTCCTGAATGGGATCCCCAAATCCTGGAATGGGATCACCTCATCCCTAAATGGGATTCTCAATCCCTAAATGGGATCCCTAAATGGGATTCTCAATCCCTAAATGGGATCCCCCAATCCTTGAGTGGGATCCCCCAATCCCTAAATGGGATCCCCAAATCCACAAATGGGATCCCAAAATGGGATCTCCCAATCTCTAAATGGGATCCCCAAATCTCCAAGTGGGATCCTCAATCCCTAAATGGGATCCCCTAATCCCTAAATGGGATCCCCCAATCCTTGAGTGGGATCTCCCAATCCCTAAATGGGATCCCCAAATCCACAAATGGGATCCCCAAATCCACAAATGGGATCCCAAAATGGGATCTCCCAGTCTCTAAATGGGATCCACCAATCCATAAATGGGATCCCTAAATCCTGGAATGGGATCCCCCAATCCCTAATTGGGATTCCCTAATCCTTGAATGAGACCCTCAAATTCCCAAATGGAATTCCCAAATGGGATCCCTCAATCTCCAGATGGGATCCCCAGATCCTTGAGTGGGATCCTCAAATCCTGGAATGGGATCCCCAAATCCACAAATGGAATCCCCAAATGGGATCCCTCAATCTCCAAATGGGATCCCCCAATCCCCAAATGGGATCCCCAAATCTTGCTCTCACACATTTATCAATGCCTTAAATACATCAGCTCTGAACTTCCATCAGATTTTGGTGCCCAGTATCAAATCCACACCTGAGCACTGACAGTAACACAAAAAAAGGGATTTCCTGGGTCCTTTTGAGCTGCAGAGGGATGGCCTAAGAGGTTTTGTAGGTTTGCATTCATGATTTTAATAAAAAAATTACTCCAACAAGTTTAAAAAAATGGAGAAAGAGAGAGATTTGCAGGACTTTTATTTGGCTGCCACACAAATTTACAAGCCTGTTGTTCAAAGCTGAGTGCTGGTTGTATAGAAGGATGCCATGAGCTAATGGGAATGAAGTGCAAGTAAATAGAAGATATATGAAGAGATAAAGAACATCCATGGGAAACAAAAGAAAAATAAATTCTAATTGGTTTCATATAAATGCCCAGCACTCAGAAATTTAATGTTTAGTTGCTTTAAATTCAGATTTTAATTATGAGCTGAAGCTCAGCTGTAAATCCAAGGGAAATGGTGTAGTAAATCACCAAGAGAAAATCTATAAAAAGCAAAGATGTGAATTAGCAGTGTAGTGAGATTTTTATAGGATGATCACACGTGGTTAATGACCAGGAGCAAAAAGAAAGCTGCAGTTTGGTTTGTCCTGAACCAGCAGTGGCTTTAATGTAAATACAGCTCAATCCAAGCAAACAAAGCCTTGGTGGGGTTTGAATAAAACACTCCTGGTTTGTACCACCTCAGCACTTGGTCATTTTTCAAAACCAGGGGTGGCTCCAATCCAAGTTCTATTGAATAAGAAGGGGAAAAAAAAAAGGAAGGAAGGACAAGTTTACTTTTAACATTCCAGCTTGGACTTGCTACAGATGCAGCCCAGGGAGATGTCTCAGACACAAGTGAGGCTGAGCAAGGGATGGCACCAGGAATTCCCAAAGGAACCTGTGCTGCTACCGGGACACTCACCCAGTCTCTGGGCCATGTAGTAGGAGTTGAAGACGCTGCCATTGACGTGGGCTGAGCACATGAGGATTCCAGAGGGCACAAAGGAGTGGGAGGGGATAAAAAAGCCCCTCCTGGGGTCCCACAGCGTCTTCTTGAAGCTGATCTCTGCAGAAGAAGGGTACTGCAAGGGAGAAGACAAGGAGTGAGAATCCTGCTCCCCTCAGAGCCAGGGATGCTGTGATTTAGGGGCAGGGCAGGGCTGGGACCTGGCCCAGGGCTTTGGGGGCTCTGGAACACAGATGTGAATATCACAGATGTGAATATCACAGTTCTGAATATCACAGTCTGAATATCACTGATCTGAATATCACTGATCTGAATATCACAGTCTGAATATCACTGATCTGAATATCAGAGATCTGAATATCACAGATGTGAATATCACTGATCTGAATATCACAGATCTGAATATCACAGATCTGAATATCAGAGATCTGAATATCACAGATGTGAATATCACTGATCTGAATATCACAGATCTGAATCTCACAGATCTGAATATCAGAGATCTGAATATCACTGATCTGAATATCACAGTTCTGAGTATCACAGATGTGAATATCAGAGATCTGAGTATCAGAGATCTGAATCTCATAGATCTGAATCTCACAGTTCTGAACCTCAAAGATCTGAATATCACAGATCTGAATCTCACAGCTCTGAATATCACAGATCTCAGTCTCACAGATCTCAGTCTCACATATCTGAATATCAGAGATCTGAGTCTCACAGATCTCAGTCTCACAGATCTGAATATCAGAGATCTGAGTCTCACAGATCTGAATCTCACAGTTCTGAGTCTCACAGATCTCAGCACTAGCCTGAGCAAACAGAAAAACCCTCCCAAGGCAGCAGTGACAGAAACTCAACACTTGGGCATCCAATTCAGGGGTCCCAGTCCTCTCAGGTCTCATGTGTGGGACCCATTTCCCTCATCCCTTCTCTGGAAATCATTATGCTCATCTTCTATGAATTTTTTGGGTGATCTTTTTGGAGGTGTTTTCTCCCAGCCACCACACATTTTCCTTTATTGTACTTTGTGAAGTTAGACTCTCCCAAAATCAGAATTATTCACTAACTCAACTAATTTACCTACAAGCTCTGCTCTGTGGGCACTGCCCAGATTCTCTCTATCCCACAGAAATGGGGGAGAAACTCTCAGAGCCCCCCATGGATTTCCAGCCTGAGTGACTTAGGAGTGCAAATCACAGAAATAAAGGCACTTTTTGTCCTAAATTCCTAAATACTTGTAGTGTTCTGAGATTCTTAAAGAAACACTCTCGATTTTGCTTATGAGGAAGAAGTGAGAATGGAAAATAAACTACAGCAAAAATTCATTTCATGAGAATGAACCCTCCTCTGTCTGCCCTTGGACAACACCAACGTCGAGCAGCTTGGCTTTTGTTGGGGGGAATAATCAGTTTATTTTTATTATTAACACACAGGGAAATCCTCTATTTACTACAGGGAATGTAACTGACTTTCCAAAACTTTTGAAAATCCTGGATTATAATGTACAAAAGAGCTAAGTGGCATTGAAAGAGCTCCCTGAAATGCCCCATTCAGGTGTTTGCAGGTGGGGAATGGAAGCACAGGTAGCTCTGGCTTTCCCAGCAGGACACAGGGAGGCTCTTTAGGACTGGGGATGCTCTTTGGGAGTGTTGAGATCACTTCTGCCCAAAACATGAAAGGTTTGGGCAAACCTCAGTGTGCCTGCAGTAACCTCATGATAATTAAATTTATTTGATTTTCTCTCCTCCTCCTCCTCATATCCTGGCTGCCCAAAGGTGAGGCAAGGAGAGGTTTTGCTTTTCAGGGAGACCCTGCTTTATCTCTGGGAGCTCAGCAAGGGACTGAAAGCAGGAATTTCACCCAGATGGAAGAGTTTTACTCCTGTTCCTGTTGTGTGCAGCTCCTGTTTGTCTCCCAGCAGTCAGGACTCTGGTTTGGCAGGGCAGCTTAAACTGGACTCAGTTTAAACAATCCTCCTGTTCCACACAGCCTGGGGCTCTGGACACACCATTGACCAGGCTGGCCTTGCTTTGGGTCAGTTGTTACAATTCCAGCATGGACCAAACCCAAAGGGATTCTGGCTGAATTCACAAGGAATTGGTGATGCTGCATGGGGAAGGGGGGACAGCCAGACATTCACTGTCCTTTGGAGCAGCAGCAGGGAAACAGGATTTCTTGTAAATGCTTTTGAAATAATCAAGCTGTGGCATCTCTGTTTAGAACAGGAAAAATAGGAAAAATTACAGAAGGAGGTCTGAAAGCTGAGGCTTAATCATGGTTAGCACTCATGAAGGTCAAAGCTGGAAGTGGCAAACACACACTGAACCAGATCAGGGACCAAACAGATCTGACATGACTGAAAAAGCTCTTTTTGCCCTGAATTAAAATCACGTTAAGCAAATTAAAAGCCTGAGCTGTGTGTCTTAGCATGAGTTTGTTAATAACAAAAAGCTGATATATGGAGATTGCTGGGATCTGCTGGCATAACGAGGTACCTTTCTCTGAGCATGTTTAAAGAGACTGCAGTGATTTTAAAGTATAATGGTAACAGAAGGAACTTAATTTACGGTGGCAAAGAGTCCATTTTCCACAAGAATAATAAAATATGATAAAGCTGAACTTCAGGGTTTGGCAGCTCTGCTCTCCCAATGCCTGGGGGAAGGGGGAAGGAAAAATAACCCTGCTCAGGAGGCCTTTTTGAACACCACACACAGATGAAACATCTTCATAAAATATTCACAAATACCTATTTAAACAATCAAACAAAGAAGCGTCAATGCTGCCCGAAGGAAATCACAGTGGCTTTCCTCCCTTTGAAGTGTTGTCCTCCCTCTCCAGTTGTCTCCTGGAGATTAAATTTGGAAGGAGAGGATGTTCTAAATTAGTCTGATGGCCTCACTCACCTCTCCTCCCCCACGCTCACCTCCTGCCCTGCTTCCTCCCAGCACTGTGCTGGTGCCTTTGGATTTTAGCTTTTCTATTTTTCAGATTCTTGTAGTGCTTTATGTATAACTCTAAACTCCACACAGAGTGTTAGTTAATTGTCTTCACATTTTGGTCAGACAAAATAATTCCTCTAGGCCTTGAAATCCAAGGACACTCTACAGCCTCAGGACCTGAAAATATCAACAAAAGTGGATTTGGGGGGGAGCAAACTGGGGGAATATGAATTCATTATCTGAAATTAATTCATTACCAGGGGTAATTGGAGGATTAACCCCTGGTATGTAAATGGACCAAACTTTTAATTGTCTGAAAAACTGGTGACCATTGTCCAGCTTGGGTGTATCCTGAGCTTTTGACTGCCCAAGATGAACTATTGGAAGGCCTTTAATAAATCTCCACTTTATTCTTTCAATCTTGCCCATTCTCTGTTCTAGGCAGCCACTCCAAGGCATCACTGGGATTCCCAGCCAGGGCCAAGCCAGCTGTGCCATCCACAGCTGGATCCCAGAGCTTCCCAAGGCTCCAAATCCCAGCAGCAAATCTGGGATCTGTCCCAGCCTCTTCCTCCCTGCCCCGAGCCCCAGCTCAGCCTTGCAGGGGAAAATCTTCTGGGAACAGCTTTTTGTGGGAGAGATTTCAGTGGAGGATTCATCCCAGCAGCCAGGCTGCAGTGGGTGTTTGGGAATTTAGCTGGGAAGCAGGAAGAGCAGGGCTGCCCATCAATAAGGGAATAAACGTGGAGATGGGAATCCCAAACCACCCTGGAGGTGCCAGGGTCTGCAGCTCTGCTCCAGCCACGAATCTGGTGGAGCAGGCTCAAATCAGACAGGGATGTTTCATTTTTATAGCCAAGGAGGGAAGGTGGTAACACTTGTCCAGCCTAAAATGACAACAAGAGGAGCCTCTTTCCCCACTTGAATCCCTGCTGATGGAATTAAAAAACAGAGATCTCCAAAGCAATAAGGCTCCTGCTGTCCCTCTGCAGTTCTCCTGGGAATGTGCCGTGGGTCCTGTAGCCCTGGAAAGGGGTTTTAACCCTTTAAGTGAGGCAGAAATAAGATGCACAGCTACATGGGCGTCTGTCATGATAGAAAAGAAAGAGCCAAGTTTATTCAGAAACACACTCGGTTTTATAGCAGGACTGCAACTCCCAGAGCAGAGAAAAGGTGATTGGTTCAGAGAGAAGACACCCCATTGCCAGGGCCTGGGCACACACCACAACAGGGGTTCTATCTTTGTTATTAATTCCTTTTTATTTTGACCAAATGATCACCCTGGGAGAAATTCTCCCTGGCCTTGAGCTGGAGCAGCTCATGGGCTGGGAACAGAGCTGAGAAGATCCAGCCTGGAATATTTTTCAGGCTGGAATTTTCTTACTTTCTCAATATGTGTCCCTACAGGGTCCCAGCAGGGTCCCAGTTCCCTGTGATTCCATGTGCTGCCCCAGGAGAAGGGAACATCCAAGGCATGGAACTGCTCATATCCCTGGGCCAGATCCAGAACAGCCTCATCCCCCACAGCCCCTCCAGAAGAGGCTGGAAAAGGGACACAGGATGAGCTCCTGTTGCCTTTAGGGTTTCCTGAGCTGGCAGGCTGGCAGGGGGATGGAAAGGCACAGAATTCCTGGTGTAAAATTCAGGATTGGAGCCAGGAGACCTCAGTGCTCCTCACCCCATGCCATGAGGCTACTCTGGATTAAAGCTCTGAAATCCTTTAAATGAGTGATTCCACGGACTGATCAGGGCCCAGCCCTTAAATTTCCATTTTTATTATCCCAAACAGCCTTGGCCTGCACAGACCATGCTGCCACCTTGACTTTCAGGTGTAACTGCTGCCAGAGGGATGGATGCTGGAGCCATCTATCCCCAAGGCTGAAACTTGGTCTGAATTGATGAAATGAAGCAAAAATGGGCAATTGCTCTAAGGGGGTTCAAGGCATAGAGAAACCTTTCAGAGAGAGCCAGGTGTTATACAAAGAATTTTATACAAAGGAAAATGCTGCTTTGTCATCTACCTCTGCCAATTTATAGAAGCCCACCAAGCCACAACATTAAAAAAAAAAGTGATCAACTCAGCCTAATCACCAAAAAATCTCTTTACTCAGTTCAACAGTAACACACTGCAAGAACAGGTTCTGGATTTTCAGTGTCTTTGCTATTTTTTACGGAATTTACCCAGCTTTATACATCTTAAATCACATCTTAGTAGCAAGTATCTTATCACATACTTAAGTTTGTGTTTTTCCCCACTTTGTTGGCAGCTCAGACCTCGAACTGAGCTTCTCTGAAGCTTCTCTTACCTGGGTGAGCTTGGGTTTGATGTCTGGTGAGGTGACCCTGCAGGGGATCACCACCATTTTCTTATCATCCTTGATGTAGATGATGTCGGGGTGCTCTGAGTGCATCTCCACAAAAGGATTCCTGTAGTCTGCAGGGAAAACAAAAAACCATGGATTTGGAAAGTTGAGTGTGAGCACTGAAGTGCCCAGAAAGGCTCCTTGGAGTCAGGACATCAGTGACATCCTGCCACTGTCACACAGGGGTTACAGTGATAAATTCCTTGGATTTGGCCCCATGTTCCTACAGAAATGGCCCAGGATGGGATATTGCTGTGCAGACACGTGAAAAATTTAATATATTACCAGCTCAAGATACCTTTGGGCCTTGGGAGCCCTCCTGTCCTTCATCTGGGGACGTCAATATGGATTTCCTGACCGATGGCAGCCCTTGCTTAAGGAATGTCATGGAAATTCCCAAGTGTTGTCACCTGGAATTAACCCTCAGAGGATCAGCAGAGCTGGAGCTCCTTCTCTCCACAATCCACCCCACTTTCACTCCCAGCCACACCAAGGCAGGGATGCACACAGCAGAGTGGCCCTGCTGCCTTTTTTTTTTGTGGGCTCTGGAGCTCCATTTTAGCTCTGAGAAATGGGAATTTTATCCTCAGCAGAACAAAACAAACCAGGGGCTTCAGCAGGAGGAGAGCAAATGTTGTCTTCACCACCCTGTGAAAAGATCCAAGTAACCCTTAATATAAAACTAAAAGCTCACACCCAAGCAGAAGAGAAAAATTTAAAATTTAAGGCCTCAGTGTGACAGAAAGGACACGTGTGAGGTGAGGATGGTGTTTTACAAGAGGCACTGGTGCAAAATCCAGAAATGTGAGATTTGTGTGTGGACAAGGGGCTGAGCACAAGCACTGCACCCAAAGCACATAAACCCCCCAAATCTGGATGATTTCTCTAATTTTTAGTGCTGGTTTTCAATGGCAGCTTTTGTTCCACGCCACTGGTTTATTCTGGCTGTGCTTTGGGGTAAGGGCATTGCAGGAAACCTTATGTGAGAGAGATTAATTCGAATTAAAACATCCGAGCTCTGATCTCCCCACACTGAGGAAGTTTCAGATACACATCTGAACTTTCTGGTCAGGCAGGCCCTGGTTCTAATCAAGCCTTGAGCTGAGAAATCTGATCTTTGAACCACAACTTTGTAGCTTGGTCCAAGCCCCAAAACAAATAGGAAATATTTATACTCAGTCCAGTGTCTTGTGCACTTTCCCAAAAATGCTAAATTCTCCTGTTGAGTCACATTATGAAAATTCAGTGTTTAGTGTTTATCCCTGAGCTGCTTAATCCCTCTGCAGTCTTGCTCTCCAGTTGAGCCACACTGGGAGGTATCAAATGTGACAATATTTTTATTTTTATTCTACTTAAAAGAAGACACTGGATAATTAAAAGAAGATCCTTGGGTTGTTTGTGATAGGAAAAAAGCAGAGAAAGTAGATTTTTGTGTATTTGCAACAAAGTGCAAAAAGGTGTCAGGGGAAATGTAACCACAATTATTTCTTGTCCTGTGGAGAAAAAGGAAAGAAAAAGGAATGTGCCACATGACAGGGGATGGACAGGGATATAGGATGGGTGGAAAAGGGTTTAGGATAAAGATATAGGCCAAGAGGAAATTGGCTGGGGAAAAAAAAAAGGAGCTTCCTCATACCAAGCCATTCACAATTCAGGATCCAATTTTGACTGAAAAGATGGAAGCACTGAATTTAAAACTAGTTCTGTCAGTATTTTCAGAAAGAATTTCAGAATAGCACTGTTTGTTTAAGAAGTAACATAAATGAAAAGGCAGCTAAGCCAATATGAAATAATCCTAAAATGCAGGGAAATCTTGAACTGTGCAATGATTGATGCATGTTAGTCAAAAGAGAATAAAATGCCTCAAAAATATTTCCTGTTTGGGAAAAAAATATAATTCTTTAACCCTGTTCTCCACCATCTTTCCCAACCTCCAAGACTCATCTCGAAATTTTCAGATTCACAGGAGACCTAAAATTAATCTACCTTTTCCCAGCTGCAAACAGAACAGGTATGGTGCTACTGATCCACCTAACGGGAAGGGAGGCAGGATTTACAGGGCGTGTGACAGGAGCTGGATTTCAGCCCTAATTGATTTTTAATAGCAGCCTGCTCCTGAATTGCCACATGTCCAAGCAGGGGCTGCAGAGAAACTATCCCAGATAAGCTACAGGCTGAATTGGAAGCCAAACTAGATAAATCTGGCATTCTACATTCACCCTGTGAAATCTTGATGGCATCTTAAAATCACTGAACAGCAGCAAGAGGCAGTTTGAGGGTGATAAATGTTGGGAAGAGGAAAAGGTGGCTTCAGTGATTGTTAATCACTTGTGGGTGTCAGGTCTCCTGGGCATCATTCTCACTGTGTTTAAAAAAAAAAAAATAGAGAAAAAAAAGTTTTCTGTTTTATGAGTTCACCGAAAATAGAGAAAAAAAGGGTTTTTGTTTTATGAGTTCACCAAAAATAGAGAAAAAAGGTTTTCTGTTTTATGGGTTCACCAAAAATAGAGAAAAAAAGGTTTTTTGTTTTATGAGTTCACAGAAAATAGAGAAAAAAGGTTTTCTGTTTTATGGGTTCTCCTCTTTGCTAAGCCAGGGGGGTGTCCTAGAGCAGATGACTGTGATATTTATTATCTCAGTGATCTGTGTTATCTCGGTGATTTGGGTTATCTCAATGATTTTTATCTCAGTAATTTGTGTTATCTCACTGCTTTGTCCATTTTATACCCAAGCCTGGAGAATTCTCTGCCTGTGAAAGGGCTTTTCCCTCCCTGGGTCCTCCTGCAATATCAGAGCTCTTAAACAGGTGGGGATACCTGTGGGTGGATACCTGTGGATAGATTTCTGTGGGTGGACACCTGTGGGTGGATACCTGTGGGTGGGATATCTGTGGGTGGATACCTGTGGGTGGGATACCTGTGGGTGGATACCTGTGGGTGGGATACCTGTGGGTGGGACACCTGTGGGTGGATACCTGTGGGTGGGATACCTGTGGGTGGGATACCTGGGTAGAATATCTCTGGATGGATATCTATGGATGGATACCTGTGGGTGGGATACCTGTGGATAGGATATCTCTGGATGGATATCTATGGATGGATACCTGTGAGTGGGATACCTGTGGGGGGGATACCTGTGGGTGGATTTTTGTGGGTGAATACCTTTGGGTGGGATACCTGTGGGTGGATACCTGTGAGTGGATACCTGTGGGTGGGATATCTATGGACGGATACCTTTGGGTGGGATACCTGTGGGGGGGATACCTGTGGGTGGATACCTGTGAGTGGGATACCTGGGTAGAATATCTCTGGATGGATATCTATGGATGGATAGCTGTGGGTGGGATATCTGGGTGGAATATCTATGGATGGATAGCTGTGGGAGCCACTGGGATCAGGGTGCTAATAAAGCCAAGGCTGTGGTTTTGATCCCTGTTTGGGCCATTCCCTTAAGAGCTCCATGATCCTTGGGGGTCCCTTCCAGCGTGGGATGTTGTGTGATTTCAGCCCCTGGGGTGAGGGTGCTGCTGTGGCAGCAGCCTGTGGGGCTGCCCTGCTGCAGGTTTGACATGGGAGCCCATGCAGGAGCTGAGGGCTGTGCTTTGGCCATCGGGGGACAGTGACCCTGCAGGGACAGGGCCAGGCAGCTGCAGGGGAAGGTCAAGCACCTGGCTCCGTCCCTGAGGCTTTGTTTCTGTCCCTAACTGTGGAACTCTGTGCAAAAGGAAGAAACAATGTCATAGAATCCCAGAATGGTTTGGGTTGGAACCTTAAATCCCATCCAGGGACCCTTCCCACCATCCCAGGCTGCTCCAAGCTCCATCCCAGCCTGGCCTTGGACACTTCAGTCATCAAGAACTAAAGAGCTCCAGGACACAGAGAAGAGCTCAAACCTTGTGTGTGCTGCTCCAAAGCCCCTCCTAAGCAGGAGCAAGGCAGTGCCATGGGGAAGGGGAGGCTTTCCAGAACTTTCCAGGCAGCTGGACCGCTCACTTGGCAGATAAGCAAATATAAAGTGGCTCAGCTTTGGGGCTGGACAGAATGGCAAAGGATAAATTCTGAGCTAATCAACTGCCAGCTGATACCTTTGTTATGGTTTGTGCAGACAGAAAAACTGATCCTTCTTGAAACCCCTCAGTAGTTCAGACTGACAGTGCTATGGAAAAATGATCTGCTGGAACATCAGGAGTGTCAGTGCCAGCTTTACAGCCACGCTCAGCACCTCCAGTCCAGCAGCAATCAGTTAACTCCTTGTTAAAAAGCCTCTCAGAGACAGAACTTCTTGAAACAAAAGGGACAGGGTCGCTTTCCTTTAAAAATGATAACCTCAGCCTGGAGGAAGGTCTCCAGTTCCAGGTGGTGCAAATCAGCTGCACTCAAGTGGTGCAATCTGGAGAGCTGTGGCATGGGAAATGCAGGTGTTGTCCTCTCCACTGTCACCAGCTCTGACCTCTGAGGGGAAACTCCTCAGCAAAGAAACCCTGGATGAAAAGTGAGCATTTCCCCGTGCCTTGGCACATCTGCTCCTCGCAGGCTGGGGAGGTGCAACGCCCTGTGAATCTCACCCAGAGAGAAACAGCCAGCAATTAAGGATAATTAAAAAGAATGATTACTGTGGGCTGCAATGCTCGTTACTCATGGAGCACACGGGGGGCCCATCAGCCAGGGGCAAAATCCTTTTCCCTGGCTCTCAGACTGCAGGTGTGGTGCCCAGCTCAGTGCAGGTTTGCAGGATGCTCAGGCAGCCCAGGCTGTTGCTGGAACACGAACAGCACAGCCAAGGAAACCGTGGCAGTGGGGTGGCAGGGAAGGGACTGTCCAGCCCCAGGGACAGCAAGAACACACAAAAGCAGCTCACAGGTCAAGCAGCCACAAGAACTTTGTTTTCCTCCAGGCAGTGAAACCCTTCGTGTTTAGATGCTCATGGTGTCCAGGAGGAGATTAATTGCTGCTCGAGATGATTAATTGCTGCTCGAGATGATTAATTGCTGCTCGAGATGAGCTTTGGGAGGGTCCTTCCAGCTCAGCTGGGCAATCTCAGCTGTCCCCTCACACCTCCACAGTGGCAGAGGACACAGATCTGGGACTCAGGTCTAGGACACAGATCCGGGACACAGACCCAGAACAGGTTTGGGACACGGACCCAGGACAGACCCAGGACAGGTTTGGGAGACAGACCCAGGACACAGACCCAGGACACAGACCCAGGACACAGATTCAGGACAGGTTTGGGACACAGATCCAGGACACAGACCCAGGACACAGATCTAGGACAGATCCAGGACAGGTTTGGGACACAGACCCAGGACACAGACCCAGGACAAGTTTGGGACACAGACCCAGGACAGGTTTGGGACACAGACCCAGGACATAGATCCAGGACAAGTTTGGGACACAGATCCAGGACAGAGACCCAGGACACAGATCCAGGACAGGTTTGGGACACAGACCCAGGACACAGACCCAGGACACAGATCCAGGATAGATCCAGGACAGATCCAGGACACAGATCCAGGACAAGTTTGGGACACAGACCCAGGACACAGACCCAGGACTCTCTGTGACACTTGCTCTTTGTTCAGTGTCACCTGCAGACCAGGGACCTCTCTCCAGGACTCTCCACCTGTATCCCCCTCTCAGAGCCTCTCAGCCCCATCCTGCCTGAAGCTGAGGGATTTAAACCCCTCAGCACTGCACTCGGCATGGTGTAGGTTCAGTTTCCCCTACAACTCTTTGTTTCCTTTCCTGTGCCTCTGAAACCTCCTCCTGACACACACACACACAGAGGATTTAATAGAGGATTTTGGGGTTTGTTCATCCCTGCACCGTGACAGTGATTTGTCTCATGGTCTTTATCTCCCACCCCAAGCCCCGGAGCTGACATTTCCTCTCCCTTCAGGTGCTGCCAGCCCACGAGGATGACGAGCACTAAATGGCCTTTGGGGACAGCCATTCACGGCTGTTCATGCCCGTGAAATTCCTCAACATTCTCATTTTGCCTCTCGCTTTGTTCCAGATAAAGATAATTCCCTCGCCCTCTCCATTTATTTTCGTCACTCAGCCATACCTAAGCTGGGGAGCCCGGGCAGAGCTTCACAGGTTCTTTAAGTTCATGTTTTGATATAATCCACAGAAATTTGTCTTCATCAAGGTCAAAACCAGCGAGAGGAGGTTTCTAAGCTGTTCTTTACAGTGACAGCAGCATCAGCAGTGCTGTGACACTTGGGCAGAGCGTTTTGGAAAGCTTCACAAGGAAACAGCCTGGCCTGCTGAATTCCCCCTGGTGACCATCAAAGCTGCCTCTAAGTACAGGAGTAACTCCTATAAAGGCACTTGTTTTGAAACTGGATCTTTGAAAATAAAAGACCTTTCCGTTTGGCAGGCCAACGAAAAGAATTGGTGGTGGAATGTTTAGATTAAACAGAAAGCAGAATATTTTCTCTTTAGGCAAAACAAAAGTGACTGCAAAACCCCCAGAAGCCATTCTGAGTCAACATGAAGCATTCTGTTTTGGTCAAATGAAATGCATTCTTCCCCTGGAGATTACTGTTAGAAACACAGGAATATTTGTAGAGAGAAAAAAAAAATTACTCTAAAAAGTGTTAACTTCAAAAATTGTAGAAGCAAAATGCTTCCTGCTGCCAAGCAAATAATGGCAAGTGGAAAGATTTATTTTTTAAAAATCTCAGCAAAACACCACGGAAGAAGAAACCTCCATGCTTTTAGTCTGGAATTATGTTTCAAGCAGCAGAAGAATTTATAAATTCTGACTCCTCCACCAGATTTTAGGCTGTTTTGGCTTTGTAGAAAATATTCCCCAGCTTCACCTGAAGTCCCATTAAGAACAGATTATTAATGGGAATTAATTGAGGAAGGCTCAGCAATTAGCAGCTACTGAGTGGATAAAAACCAGGCAGGAAGCAGTGGGGGAAATGTGTGTGAGTGTGACCTTTGGGCTTTCATTTCGAAATTCTCTGTCCGTGGGGAGGGATCCTCTTCATGCTGGGCTTTCAGGAGCTGCTCATCACATCCCACAAGTCTCCTCTGCTTTCAAGGGAGACCCTTCAGGACACGATTTGGAGACACTGAACGCCTTGACTCAGAGCTAAAAGCATCTTGCTTTTCCCTTGGCTGCAGTTTTCAGTCCTCCAGGTCCTGCCCTGTGTTCCCTGTGCTCTGACACGGAGCTGGGATGTGCAGGCAGAGCTGTGGGACAGGGACACAGCTTTATCTGCAGGGCACACAGCTCAGCAGCTGGCCCAGGTCTGGCAGCAAATCTGCAGCCTCCGAGAAAGAAGAAATGCCCAAATTCCCACTGGTAACATCTTGGGAAAAGTGAGCCAAAGCCCAAAGCTGTCACCCCAGCCCTGCAGTTCTGCTTCTCACTTTTCGATTATCTCTGCAAACTGTCAAGGGGATTAAGGAGGCAGAAATCGGCTTCAGAGAACATCAGAACCAAAATGTGGTCTCATCTGAAGGGCACTCCCAACCTCTTTCGATTTCCCGTGGTGGGAAAGGGATGGGGTTGATGGGGCTGCTCATCCCTGATGTGAACTCCACCCTGGTGAGCTCTTGGACCAGCTCTCCTCAGCCTTTGGAGCAGCAAGGCAGAGCTCCTGCCCTTCCCTGGAGCTGAGCAGCAGGGAGATGCTCCAGCAGGACAAGCTGTGCCTGGATGCATCCCCCTTTTCCCTCTGGAACGGCCTCAGCAGGATTTGTGCTCCCATCAAAATGTCTGTCTTGCTTCAAATTTGATTTCCAGTCCTCGTGCTCTGGACTCCTGGCAGGACTGCACTGTGGCTGGTGCCTTCATGGTGCCCACATGAGCTTCAAAAGGAGCCAGAACTCAAACTTTCTGTGGGGGCATCTTCTAGATTTCCTGTGAACACCAGTGCTAAAAATCAGGTGGAAGCAAACGACTCCTTCAGTCCTGTGTTCCTCTCTCACACTGACCCTGAGGTGTGAAACACCAGCAGCTGATGGCTCTGGGTGGGGACACGCTGTTAAAATGTTCGCTGTTTAATTGTTAAAATATTTGTGTGTTCAAAGTGAGCCCCGTTGGAGCAAGCAGGAATTGGGGAATCCACCGTGCTCTGCTCAGCCAGCACTGGGCTCACACACAGAATTTCGTGCCTGTTGCACTCAGAGGAGGTGGGACTGAAGCAGTTATTTAAAAAAAAACCACCTCTACCATGGCCATAATTATTTCAAGAAATAGAATCACAGCATAAAAGATGCTGGAGGTGCCTCTTTCATCCCTCCAGCTGTGGCAAAGCCAATGCCACTGGGGGCGGGCAGGAATCCCAGCCTGGAAACCTGCAGGAACTTTTCCAGATGTGCCCAGCACTAAAGTCACCCAAGGGGGAGGCAGCAGGACTGGGTGGGCTCTGATCTCTGCCCCAGGGGTACCAAATGTGGGCAGATCCCTGCGTGTGGCACTCGGGGCCGAGGCAGGATTTGAGGCAGGAGCTCCTGCAGCAGGACTGACTGTGCTGACACTGACAGTATTTCAAAGAGCTGAGAGCTGCAAGTCCTGACTCCTGTCTAGACTGGAGCCTGGGGTAGCCCTTTGGGAAGGTGGAATGAATCTCTGCTCGATTTGTTCTTTTTTTTTTCCCTCCTTCTCTAAGCCATGTTAAGTTTTATATGTGCTGGGAATGATGTCTGTGTGTAAATGTGAGACAGGACAGGCAATGGGGTATTGGAAAATGTGGGATGTGGGACCTGGCATGATGGAAAAGATATGGAATAAGGGGTGGATGCTGACCTGGTTTTGTCTGGAATAAATAGTTTTATAGATAATATAATCGAGATATATATAATATAATAGATATAGTTTTTTCTAGCTGGAGCAGTGCTGTATTTTGGATTTAATGCAGGAATAAAGTGGATAACACACTGTCAGGAGGACTGTCTGTATTTTCACACAGCCTGCCCTGTCCCTTGGCACAGGGACCCCAAAGGCTGCAATAAATGAGGATATTCCTCACAGGGAGGTGTCCCTCTGTCAGGAGGGAAAGTGCAGAAGGCAGAAGGAAGCAGATGCTTGTCTGGGTGGCTGTGGCAGCATTTTCCATGGAGCTGTGGGACCAGACCCTGCCTTTCCCTGCAGGGATTGTCCCTCAGAGCTGGGATGGAATGAACACAGCTCAGAGCTCCCAGCTATTCCTGTTCCAGCCCTGGGCTGCTCTGTGTTTCCAACGGGGAGACAGGCAAAAGGAGAAGGGGTTGTCTTCCTTTTTAATGCTGATCCTTGGGCAGAAAAGGCCTGGGGAACAATTAATTCAGGATGAAGCTGCTGAGCTGTGCCCGAGCTGAGGGGTGGCACTGCCCCTGCTGAGCCCAGGGATGGGCAGGGTCACAGCTCCACAGGGAGAGCTTCCAGGTCCTGCCAGGGCTCACAAACCCCTCCAGGGAGGCTGGAAAAGCAGGAGCCAGCACAGGAAATCAAGGCCAATATCAGGGCTTCCCATACAGTCATCTCCTCATTTCAGTGTCAGCCAGCCAGGAATGAAGGGAAAAAAATTCCCCTTCCTTTTGTGGCAATAACGGCTTGGAACCTCAGAGGAATCTGCAGCCTTCAGGGGCTGGCTCCACACAAAGTGTGGAGCCAGCCCCTGAAGGCTGCAGATTCCTCTGTCTCCACCTGGCTCAGCCTCACAAACGCCCCACTGAGCACTTGCTCTCCCCACAAAACATCCAGAGATGAGCTTTGGGTCTCACCCCTGCCAGGACCTGCGAGTTCCCTCACTTGGAGAGAGCTGATGGGTTTCTCAGTGCTGCCCAGACACTGGCACAGCAATTTCCTTCAAAATGCATATTTAAGTGTTGAAGAAAGCCATAGGTGTGGCCTGAACTCCCTGTTGAAGAAGTCCAGAGCAGTTTCCTGGTCCCCAGGACAGCCTGCTGGCTTGCAGCAAATATCCACAGGAACTGAAAGGCAGGAAGATCCATGCTGAGGTATAAATAACTCCATTTCACGGGGCCAAGCAGCTTCCTCAGCCTGGCAGGGCAGATCCCAGCAGGGACCTGCAGCTTCTGCACTGAGCTGTGCTTTGGGGGGCACAGGACAAGCCAGAGGATTTTCCACCCACTTTTCCTTCCACGGTTTTTCAAGCACAGGAGCCTGAGTAAGAGCTTTTAGAGCAGGGACACAATTAAAGTGCACCTGAGAGGGTGATTTTGTGCTGTTTTTCAGGAGGACCTTGGCAAGCAGGAGGACATCCTGCCTTTTTTTTTTTTTTTTTTTAAGATCAGCTCTGTTCCAAGAGCATCCCCAGCGAGGCATTTTCATAACTTGGGATAGTTTTTTTTCAGGAAAGTGCTCAGGCAGTCCCAAAAGATCCACAAGGTTTCCTGCACGTGCTCCTGCCACAGAGTAATGAAGGGCTGGGTAGGAGGCCAGGGCACTGGATCTGGACAGAAAATGGAGTTTCCTGGAGCGTGGGGTTAACAATGTTGGACCTGGGGCATCTGAGCCGGGTGTAATGAGAAAAGGAAACAGCTCAGCACAAGAACCAGGGTGGATAAAGCAACCAGAGCACCAAGAAAAAAAAAAAAAAAAAAAACAGAGAGAGGAAATAGAAAGGGAGGAAAAAAAAATGACTTCAGGAACTAAGAAGAAATGCCAAAAAGCCACTTTCCAATTAGAGGAAAACTTGCTGGGAAAGCAGGATAAGGGTAAAAAGGGACTTTGTTCAACAGGCAGGAAAGTGTCACCCACATGAATCGAGCAGGTGTGTTCACCTGGAGGTGCAAAAGCTGAATTTGGCAGCGTGGACATATCAGAGTGCCCTGGGAGATGGAAATCACTCCTGGTGTTGGGTCACCACCATCCTGAGACCCTGAGTCAGAGCTGGCAGCAAGGATTTGTGTTTTCTGGAGGCGTAGGTTTGCAGCACTCATCAAATACCAGCACACAAACTCACTGCCTCTGCAGCATTTGTGTAAGAGGATTCAAAGAACCACATTTTAGCTTTTACTAGGAAAATGAAATGAATTCATCCACAGGAGTATTTGTGGGGAGGTGAAGGCTGAGCCTGTCCAGCACCAGAAGAGTTCGTGTCATCCCCTATTCAAGGCACTAAAAGTCAGCTCCTTCCTCTGAGGAGTCACAATCCAAGATGATTCAGGGTTTAGTAATGCATTTGTCAAGTAGATTTGAAAAAAAAATCAACAGCATTTTGGGGTGAATATTCTAACTATTGGAATGGTTGTTCAATAATTGCATTCATCTTAACACAGAGGATCACTCTCCTCTGAAGTTCCTGCTTCCATTTGTTCCTGGATCTGAACTCAGTGGTTCTGACACGTGGGGGAGAGGCGGCTCAAAGGGAACAAAAATGACACTTTTTACAGTAAAATGTGTCCAGTGAAGTCACCCAGCTCTGCTAGGAATGTCTCACAGATGTAAGGACAAATGTGTAGGAGGGGGAGGAATTCCTAGGGAAGAAGGGAAAGAGAGAAGGCTTGGGCATTCAGGATGAATCTTTGGAAAAGCACCAAGACAGCAAAACCCTTTAGGATTGAAGAATTTCGTCTTAAAAGGAAAGGATGTTCAAGGAAGTATCTGTAACTTGGAACAATAAACTGATGGGGCAATCCAGATTTCAAACGCTGGAAATGATCAGGGTGGGTAATCTCTGGTTTTTGTTGGATCCCAGAAATCTGGAGTTTTTGAGCTTTCTGTGCTTTCTGGCTCTGCAGAACACTGCTTTGGAGCTGAGGCCTTGGAGAAGGCTTCCAAATTTGAGTGATGGAGTTAAAATCACGGGTGTGTATTAAAAAAAAAAGTGTGTGCTTTCACATAGTGAAGAGCTTTAAATATGATGTTTATATACTATAGTAATAGGTACAGGACAAGATGAAGAATTTTAGGTGTCCCTTTCAGTGTTCATCTTCCTTCTTCACGGTTTCAGGCAGTAATTTCTGGTTGGACAGCCAGTACTGCACTGAGAGTCACAGGAATTTAATTATTGGGTGAAAAGTATAAATAATATAGGTGTTATTTCTCTATTGGACTGTTTAGCTTTAAAAGACCTTATAGTTATCTGGATCTCTCTCCATTTTGCTCACTCCTAGCTGGTAGCTAGAAGTGTTGCTGAACTTTCTGTACTTTTAATAAAATATAATAAACAACCAAGCCCGACCATGAAAAAAATCCATTTCCTTTGTGTGTTTTTTAATCCTGGCTCAGAGTGAAAACAGAAGAGACTCCAAACAAACCACTAATTAAGTAATACACAACACCACCACCGTTACAGGTTCTCACATCCATGTCCCTGACATTCCATCTGCCATGAAAACCCAGATATATTTATATTTTATATATATTTATATTTTATATATATTTATATTATTATTTTATCTTTATAGCCTATATAAAAATCTAAATAAAATCTCTATAATATCTACTATATGCTATATAATTTATAATATACAATGTATACTATATGCTTTATAATATAGTATATATTATACAGTATATAATATACAATGTATACTATATGCTATATGCTTTATGCTATATAATATATAGTATATAGTATGCATTGTATATTATCTATTATCTATTATCTAGATATTATACATAATGCATTATATATTATATAATATATAGTATATAATATGTAGCCTATAGTGTATAGAATATAATATATAAGATATAGTATACATTGTATATTATGTATTATATAGCATATAATATATAGTATATATTATATATAAATAAAGAAAAATAAAATATATAGTATAAAATAATACATAAATACATTAAATATATGTTATATATGTTATATATGTTATATATGTTATATATGTTATATATTTTATATATTTTATATATTTTATATATTTTATCTATTTTATCTATTTTATATATAAAATAGATAAAATATATAAAAAATATAAAATAATATAAATATATATATTTTTATATATATATATATATATAATATAAAAAGAGCTGCTGCTTCCTCCTGGGCCAGCAGAGAGGTGGAAACCCCTGCATTGCTTGTTCTCCTTCACGCAGCCACAGCCCAGCACAATTAAAAAAATGAAATTCTTACCTTGGACAAAGACATAGATCCTGGCCAGGGGTCCCTGGTGCTCGGGGGTGCTGCTGAGGGCACAGCTGAGGTAGCCAGTGTCGTTGGCCATGGCTCTCCTGAGGGTCACCTGGCTGCAGCTCAGCCCGGGGACATCACGGCAGGGGCTCGCGTGGAGCCGGGGGTTGTCGTCCCTCAGCTGCCAGCTCACAGATGGGGCTCCCCTGCCAGCACAACACACACAAATCACACAGGGCTCAGTGCTGGGGTGGAGAGGGATGGATTTGAGGAGGAAGTTGCACAGATGTGTGACAGACAGGGCTCCCCTGCCAGCACGTCTGGGGTTGCAATGCAGGATGTGACCAAAAGTGAGTATCTGTTAAACCAGGTGACCCTTATAGCCAGGGAGATACTGCTGTTCATGTTCCAGCTGTTCACCCAGCTGTGGCAGTGATCCTGATCCCTGTGGGGATCTCTGCTGTTCATGTTCCAGCTGTTCACCCAGCTGTGGCAGTGATCCTGATCTCTGTGGGGATCTCTGCTGTTCATGTTCCAGCTGTTCACCCAGCTGTGGCAGTGATCCTGATCTCTGTGGGGATCTCTGCTGTTCATGTTCCAGCTGTTCACCCAGCTGTGGCAGTGATCCTGATCCCTGTGGGGATCTCTGCTGTTCATGTTCCAGCTGTTCACCCAGCTGTGGCAGTGATCCTGATCTCTGTGGGGATCTCTGCTGTTCATGTCCCAGCTGTTCACCCAGCTGTTGCAGTGTTCTTTCTCTTCCCCACAGCCCATCCTCCCTCCAGGAGATCTCTCCTGTCCATGGCCATGCAGTCCCAGGGCAGGGCTGATCAAATTCCATCATCCCATGGGGAGATGCTCCAGCCAGGGCAGGAGCCGAGCATTTCCTACCCAGATCAAAGGGGAGATTTGGAACAGCAGAGCAGCCTTTTCCCACTGGATCCCAGAGGAAAACCAGAGCCTTGCACATCATCCCTGCAGCTTTGGAGGAAAAGTGCACCTTGTGCAGGAGCCCTGCTCCAGCAGAACCACATCTGTCCCTGCAGGAGGATCAGCCACCATGGAATGGGACTGCACCAACCCTGACTGACTGATGGGGGCACCTTGGATTCTCCCTCTGCCCCTGCTCTGGGTTTGCTCTCTGCAATACTGCATTGCTGTTGGAATTTTCCTGGGAAAGAACTGTTATTCCTATTCCCAGAGCTTTGCCTGAGAGCCCCTTAATTTCAAGATGATAATAATTTGGAGGGAGGGGGTTTACATTCTCCATTTTATAAAGAGGCTCCTGCCTTTCTTGGCAGACACCTGTCTTTCAAACCAAGACATGGCACGACACACCCTGATCACACAGGGCTCAGTGCTGGGATGGATTTGACAAGAAAGTCTCACAGGTATGTATATAAAACAGAAAGATCTTTGAATGTAGAATCTGAAAAAGGAATAGAAATGAAAGCAAGTTTTGATATAAAAGAAAACAATTGCTGAGCTAGTTTTGCTGGATAACTAAGAAAGCAAAGGCTGTGTTAGCATGTGAGTTGGAAGGGGTTTTTATTGCTCAGAGCAAAGGATAAATCCACCTCAAACAGAAAATGTTTTTACCAAGCAAAAAGATTCCACAGACAAACAAGAAAGCCAATGTTGCAAGTAGAAAAAAGTCTTAGGATTTTCTACTGCAAGAGAACTGAAAAACAACTTTCAGCTTAAACTGTAACATATTAACTTTTTGTGATTGGAGAACAGTAACATGAATATGTAATGTTAGTGGTTATGACAGGCTATAGGTCATAGTAAAGGCATTGATTGGTTGTTATGTATTAAAAGAAAAGTTTATAATGCATTGTAACCACAACTGGAGTGGCTTCAGACAATCCTACAGCTGAGGTGACAGGGCTGGGCTCTGTCACCCACAGCCCCTGAATTGCTGAATCCTCTGGATACAACAAACAGCATTTTAAATAATAAATAAATTACTGAATTCTCTGGATACAATAAACAGCATTTTAAATAATAAATAAATTTTTTGATCCTCTGGATACAACAAACAGCATTTTAAAGAGCCATTCTGGAGTCCCCCATCCCTTACAGTTCAGGCAAAGCTGAGTTTTCTTTCCAGCCAATCATTCCCAGTGCTCCTACCCTCATCATTCCCAAATAAATTGTAAAAGTCGCTGGGTGTTTGCACTTCCACCCATCAGGAATTGAGCTGGGTCACCCCACACTGGTCCCCAGACATTCCTGAAAAACTCCATGGGAACTCCAGCAGCGAGCTCCTGGAGAAAAGTTGAATTTCTCTTCTAACACACTGATGCCTCAACACAAGTTTGTTTTTATAATATTGTGTTTTAGCCACTTCAAACATTAGAAAGCATCAGATAAAATTATATGTTTGTCCCAGGCTGAGGGTTTTGCATATTTTAACAGCTAAGTTAATGTATATTTTCCTGCACTGAGGCTGCATGGAGAGAAGAGGATATTTATGGAATTTTGCATCACCTTTCTTGCTTAATCAGCAGTGACTCAGTCTTGATTTTTGTGAAGGGCCTGAAGCTAATCAGGTTACAAATCTGGGAATATCTGCTCAGGACACATTTTTTCCAATTCCTTTTGTGACAGCAGCCAGAATGTGAAGGCAGGAGGGCAGAGGATGCTCATTCCCCCCACCTGACCCCTCTGCTGTCAGATCTCCGAGCACAGCTCGTGGAAAATGCAATTCCACGGAGTTCAGCACAAAAAGCAGGGTGTGGGTGTCACCTGCTGCAGGACCCAGAGCTCCCAGCTGCTCTAAATCCCAGCTGGATGTGCTGGAAGCACCAGGCCATGGCAGCAGGAGCTCCTGGAGCCCCCTCCAAGGGCTCTGGGGATGCACCTGAGCTACCACAGGCCCAGGAGATGAAGATGATGGTGGTTTTTGGAGAAAAGAGGTTTTCAGTGTGGGTTGGGGGATCATCTCCTGAGGATTTTCCTGGGGGTGAAGTTGGTGTTGCAGAGCTGTGTGTGTGTTTGCAGAGGAGCCACTCCTCCCAAGGACAAGGGTTTGGCTCAACTTCCCACCCAGAGAATTCCCACTGCTGTTTGCTGGGCTGAGGAAGGAGGGAGAGCCCCAGGGAGAAATCCAGCCCAGACACTGAGCCAGGGCTGAGGTGGCAATGCCCAAAGTGTCACTGAAATTCCCAGGGATAAATCCAGCCTAGAAACCAACCCAGGGCTGAGGTGGCAATGCCCAAAGTGTCACTGAAATTCCCAGGGATAAATCCAGCCTGGATACACCAACCCAGGGCTGAGGTGGCAATGCCAAAATTGTGTCACTGAAATTCCCAGGGAGAAATCCAGCCCAGACATTGACCCAGGACTGAGGTGGCAATGCCCAAATTGTCACTGAAATTCCCAGGGAGAAATCCAGCCCAGACACTGAGCTAGGATTGAGGTGGCAATGACCAGATTGTGTATATGTGAGATTCCCAGGGAGAAATCCAGCCCAGAGAGCAACCCAGGGCTGAGGTGGCAATGCCCAAATTGTGTATATGTGAGATTCCCAGGGAGAAATCCAGCCCAGAGAGCAACCCAGGGCTGAGGTGGCAATGCCCAAAGTGTCCTGAAGTTCCCAGGGATAAATCCAGCCTAGAAACCAACCCAGGGCTGAGGTGGCAATGCCCAAAATGTCCTGAAATTCTCAGTGAGAAATCCAGCCCAGAGAGCAACCCAGGGCTGAGGTGGCAATGCTCAAAGTGTCACTGAAATTCCCAGGGAGAAATCCGGCCCAGACATTGACCCAGGACTGAGGTGACAATGCCCAAAGTGTGTCACTGAAATTCCCAAGGATAAATCCAGCCTGGATACACCAACCCAGGGCTGAGGTGGCAGTGCCCAAAATGTCCTGAAATTCCCAGTGAGAAATCCAGTCCAGACATTGACCCAGGGCTGAAGTGGCAATGCCCAAAGTGTCCTGAAGTTCCCAGGGATAAATCCAGCCTAGAAACCAACCCAGGGCTGAGGTGGCAATGCCAAAATTGTGTATCTGTGAAATTCCCAGGGAGAAATCCAGCCCAGACACTGAGCCAGGGCTGAGGTAGCAGTGCCCAAAGTGTCCTGAAATTGTCAGGGAGAAATCCAGCCTGGATACACCAACCCAGGGCTGAGGTGGCAATGCCAAAATTGTGTATCTGTGAAATTCCCAGGGAGAAATCCAGCCTGGATACACCAACCCAGGGCTGAGGTGGCAATGCCCAAATTGTGTCACTGAAATTCCCAGGGAGAAATCCGGCCCAGACATTGACCCAGGACTGAGGTGACAGTGCCCAAATTGTGTCACTGAAATTCCCAGTGAGCCAAGAACTCTGGAGCTCCCCTGGCGTGCAGTACGTTCAGTCAGAGCACGTCTGCCAGGACATCCAGTGACATTTCCACAAACATCCTCTTGGCCCTGGCTCCTGCCCGTCCCTCTGTCGCCTTCCTGCCCAGGGGGCTGACGTGGAGCTGGGCTCTGGAGGTTATTCCCAGCACAGGGCTGAAGGAGAGCACTGGGAAAAGTGGGAATATCCTCCCTGCTGAGCAGCCTCACCCTGGTTCTTGGATGCTCTGGTGGCTTGGACAGCCCCACCCCACGTCAGAGCAGCTTCCCCTTGTCCTTCCCAGCACCCAGAGCTCTGTCCCCACCCTGCCCACGTCACCCGTGACTCCAGCACTGGCATTGCTGGAACAGGGACCAGAGCCACTTCTCATGGCTCACAGCTCCCTGTCCCTGTGTCCCTGTGTCCCTGTCACCCACAGCCCCTCTGGTGTCCACCCCAGCACTGGGATTTCACATCTGTGCTTCCCTAAACCTTTCCCCCCTCCATCCATCATCCTGGTGGAAGGGGAAGCCTTTTCGGGATTTTCGCACCCTGCCACAGGGAAGTGGCAGCAGCAGCTTCAGCCTCACTGCCACAAACCAGGAAATCTTGGCCAAGAACCTCCAAAACCCGGAGCTGAAGGGAGGGTGGACATTGCCACAGACTGCTGGGGCTGCTGTCCCTGGAAGCACAAAGAATTCCAGGAGCTGACCCCTGTGTGTGGCAGAGGAGGCAGGGGGGCAGACACCCCCCCAGGGGCTGATCCAGGGAATCCTGCATTCAGAATCCACACTTCCCTTCTCTTCCCAGGCTTTGAGTCACCTGAGCCAAGCAGCTGAAGTGCTCCAGGCCCTGGTCCCGTGTCCCACCCCATGCTCACATCCTTTTGTGTTTCTCACGCCTGCCATGGGGATTTCTTGCTTTGCATCCATAAAGCAACGTGGGGCTGAAGTGTTTATAACCCCTTCAATTATTTATTTATTATTCAATAATTTATTTACGAGAAAAGTAGGGTGCTCCTCCAGATTAAAAAAAAAGTGGGGGATGGAGAACTGCTGGGAAATGTTGATTTAAATGGCTTGGGGCACCCCAGGGACTTCAAGTCCACGCAGGTTTTATGGAGATCTCCACTGAGGTGTTAAAGGACTGCTCAGACTTTATAGCCATCATGTTTGCTCTTTGCCAAGCTAAAAATACCACTGGAAGGTTGTTGTGACCTCGTAAGCCACATGGCAAGCTGGAGGGATTTGGGAAAAAAAGCTGCCTTGCACTCCAGAAAACATCCCAAATTTACACAGTGTGAGCCCATTCACCTTACACTATAACAGAGAATTAAATAGTCTGGGACAAAAATCAGAGGGGACGTGTCAGCATAACCTAAAGCTTCGATTCACCTTCCCACTGCTTTTTTTTTTTTGACTGTTTTCAGTAACTTCTGTTGCAGGAAACCATCCAGGTAGTGGCTCCAGCCAAGAGAACCTTGCAAGAAGGTGTAAAATCAATGTGTGTGTGTGTGAGAGAGAGAGGAATTGTGAGAGTTTGTGTTACCTTGAGCCATTTTTCCCTACAACAGTCTCCGGGAAAAACCTGAGTTACAACCTCTGGAAGTAGTGAAGTGTGAAAATCCCACTCAGAACCAGTAACACCTCCACCCATCTCAGTTTTGTGGCACAGCAGAGTGCTCTGGGTTTGCTCCTTCCTCGTGGATCAGCTCTATCCCCATTCCCAGAGCATCCTCTCCTCGCCATCACCAAAATCCTGCAGGTCCTTGCATGGCTGCTGGCACACACTGTGCCAGGACCGAGGAGCTGCCATGATTTACAGCAGCAGCACTTTGGTTTTTTCACCAAACCAAAAATTAAATTTGATGTAAAGAACACGTTCTGTTTAAACAGGCTGTGTCTTTGAATGTACCCACAGTGACTTCTGATTATTTTAGTGTTTGTGATAGGTTAGCTGGCAGCTCCTGGTGATGTTTTTTATCTTTTCCTCATGGACAGGGAGCAGGGGAGAGATTTTAGAGGAGATAAATCTGCCCCTGTTTCAGAGAGGATTTCCAGCCACATCCTCCAGCACAGCACATCCCATGAGCTCTCCCCTGTGCTGACTCAGGGCTTTGTTTTGGCCCCTGAACAACACAACACAAAGAATTTGGCCAAGCTGACCCCAGACTCTCCTCCCTGCTCTGTCACAGCCCATCCAACTCCCTCCACACAGCCCCAGCTCCCACCAGGACAAAAATCCAGCATCTTTTGGAGCAATCCTTACCTGCATTTTATTTTTAGGGTGTCTCCTGGTGAGATGACGATTTGGTCCCTGGAAATGCTCAGCGTTGGTTTTTGAAGATGCTGTTCCTCAGCAAGACCTGACCCCAAGAAAAAAAAAAAAAAAAAAAGAAGAAGAAACCATCATTAGTTTAGAAGGGCTATTCAGTGGCATCAGAGCAGCACAATGCACTCGAGGCAAACTCTTTGTTTTGTAAATAGTTCCTAATTTGGGGGCCCACACAATGCTGTATTTATCCCCAGTAGGGAGATGCCCTCAGTTTGTTTTTGTTTCCTTTATTCCTCTCTTTTCTGACACCTGCGTTTGTGCCAGCAGTGTTTGGAGCCAGCTTTATTACTGAATTATTGCAGAGTTAGGAGAACAGATCTGTGTCAAAAGGATTTTGCACACAAAGAAAAGTGGAAGGAGTCAGATCCTTGGGAAATAATTTGATGGGTGAGCTCATACATTACATTTTAATTAATGGGAGAAAACAATAATTCTGGGGAGCAGCTCTGTGATATTGAAGGCAAATTGAAAACTTGGGTTTCCCGAATGACCATTCCCAAATCCTGCACCTGAGCTGAACCCCAGGCTGGGTGGTTGGGGAAATGCTCCCAGGGGAATCTGTGACTTTGTCCCCGTTAATGACAGCAGTGACAAAGGGCTCTCTCATCCCCTCCTGGAGCAGGAAATGTCCCCAGGGACTCTAAGTGCTCATCGACAATGTTCAGAAAGTGAAACTGAGAAGAACCAGAGGCTGGCCAGGCTTCTTGCTTTGTCCAAATTCAGGGTAACATAATCAAGGAGAGGAGAAGCCAGGCTCTGATAAGGATCTCCACTTCCAAAGCTCTGACATTAAAGCTGTGTTTTCTTTCCCCTCCTGCTCTTCAAATTTCTTTCTTTCTCCTGTGCCTCGAGCTCAGTAAGCCAGAAATCCTCACTGGGCTCCCAGCACGGGCATTTTTTTGCAGCAGACAGGGAGATAAGGTCTCTGGCACAAAGAGAAACCCTGGGCTTTAACTTTTGAACTGCTCGAGGCAGTGATTTTCCTGCCCCCACCTCTCTGCTGCCAGCCCAGCACGTTGTTCTTTACCTGCCTTGGTTACTGGGTGTGCTTACTGGGCTGCAAAGAGAGAGAAAGGACAGCAAAACACACCATTTATTGCACAGACATTCTGTATTTAAATCATGTTATTTGAAGCTAGAACAGGACAATTGGGAAAAACATCCTTGGGACAGCACCTCAGGATGTGTCCCACGGCAAAGACACCAGGGGTTAATGTTGGTGATGAATTCCACTCTGTTTGTCACCGTGTTGTCACCCTGGGAGACTCCTCCCTAACTGAAGCTGCAGTCAGCTTGGCAGCCTGGGAATGGAGCTGAGAGTCAGGAGAAATCCAGGCCTGGGAAGGATTTCCAAGCTGTGATTCCCCAGCTCTCTATAAATGTGTGTGTCCACACGTGGGGAGTGACCCACTCCCACCTGGGAGTCTCTGACTTCTTCCAGGAGCTCCTGGAGGAGCCCAGCAGAGCCCAGGTAACCCCATGGCACCACAGAGTCCTTCCAGAGGGGATCCCACGGTGCTGGGATGCCCTTGGAGCCCCTGGCCCTTCCTACAGGCTCTGGCCGAGACTTTGGAGCAGTGCTGGGTCAGACCCAGCCCTGGCACTGCTGCTCCATCCCCAAGGCCCAAGAAGTTGAAGTCTGACCAAGCCAGACTCACTCCTGTGGCTCTGGGTGACATTATTTAGCATCTCCAGGCTGCCATTCCATGGAATGCTGGGAGAGCAGAGCAGCTGGAAGCTCCAACCCTGCAGTTCCCGTTTATTTTCCCATTTATTTTCCCGTTTATTTTCCCGTTTATTTTCCCATTTATTTTCCCGTTTATTTGGGAAGTGCTGCTATTCCTCAACACCCTCAGGATGGCACACACAGGGAGGAACATTACACTGAGCTGAGAACCAACAGAAAAAAAAGCCCCAAACTCTGCAGGAGGAGACACTGCCAGGCAAACCCATCCTTGCTCTTGGCTCTGAGTCCCCTCTGGTTTCCAGGCAGAGCCAATTCCCAGTGGGAATGGGCTGAGCCTTGGCACAGGCTCTTCCCTGGTGCTGAGGTATTTCACAGCCCCCTCTTTGTGCTGAGCTTTGCAGAAATGCTCCAGGATGTGGCCAACAGCTTCAGATTTGTCTGTCAAATGGCACTGGTTTGCCAGCTGAGGGGGGTTTGGGTCCCTGTAGCTCTCCCAGGATTCTGCTCCCCCCAGGATCTGCTCTGATGCTGTGACTTCAGCCAGGACTTCGAAAATCCTGGGGTTTCAAACAAGATTATTTCTCTCCTCTTGTGCTTTCAGTTGTTCTTGAGGCTTGGGGGGGGGGCCTTGAGCTGGGCTTTTGGCTCTGGATTGTGGCTCTCCTAACAAGTGTGGCACTGTCAGAGGGGCTGGGGTCAGAGCCTGAGCTCTGTCCTGACTGCAGAGTCCTCGGGCTTGTACAACATTTGACACGGTTCTTGCTAAAAGAAAGAAAAGTATTTCTCAATTATTCTGGTTTTGCTTCTGAGTTACTTCTTGCCCAAAGTTTGTTTTGGCTTCGGGAGCTGAAGAACAGAATAAGCAAAGTGGAATTTCAGTGCTTTTCTACCCCAGAGAGGATGGGAGGAGAATTCCAGTGGCACACACACATCTGGTCTCTGCTGGCAGGTGGCAGAGGGTTCATACAAACACATCCTGTGCCCCTTCTGCCACCCCACAGCTCAGGGGGCTGGGGAAAGAACATTTTGAGGCCAAAACAGAGAGAGTCGTGGGGGCAAGGTCAGGTGTGCTAGGGCAGGACACCTCGTGCCAACCTGGCAGAGTGAGACCTCACAATATTCCCATGGTCCCTTTTGAGCCAGACTTAAATTTTTGGAGGCAAAGCTGGGCACAGCCCCACGTTGTGCTGGATGAGGAGAAAGGACCTGCTCCACTCTCATATTTGTTGACTGTATTTGAGCAGGTTCATGCCTTTATGAAGGTGTTAGGATGCTGCAAGGGAGAGCCAGGCACGTTCCTGGCAGTGCAGCCCCTCTTTTCCACAGCCCTGCTCCCCAACCTTTGTCCCCAAACCACAGGACCAGGACCCAGAGCCTGCCCAGGGTGGGGTGGGAGACCTGCTGGGCTGAAGTGCCCAAATTCCAGTGCCCAGACTTAAGAGAATTCACAGAATTCACAGAACATCCTCCTCTCCTCCCTGTTAAACAATGCTGGTCCTGCTCAGGGCTACAGGGGACACAAAACGAAAAGCAAGCAGAGATCCCCGTGTCACAACCAAGGGACACAAAATGAAAAGCAAGCAGAGATCCCCGTGTCACAACCATGGCAAAGCTCCTTGTGAGAGCCACAGGGAAAGTCCTGGGTGCCACAGCTGTCCCTGCCATCCCCTGTGGAGGTGACCCTGCTCCTCCAGCACCCCTCCCCAGGTTCCCTGGCTGGGTTTGGGGTGGTGGAACAATCCTGCAGCTCAGAGAGGTCTCAGCAGCACATCCCCCGTGTGAGCCACAGGGCAGGGACAGGCTGTCCTGGCATGGGACAGCTCTGCTCACCTTCCTCACACCCTGCCCTGCCTTGCTTGGCTCCAGCAAGACAAGAGCAGCACCTCCAGCTAAAAATGCCCCTGGAATGAGCCCAGGTGAGCACAGAGCCTCTGCCCAGAGCCTCTCTCTCCATTTCTGACCCTGGGAATTCAATTTCTGACCCTGGGAATTCATTCCTATCCCAGGTGAGGACAGAGCCTCTGCCCAGAGCCTCTCTCTCCATTTCTGACCCTGGGAATTCAATTTCTGACCCTGGGAATTCATTCCTATCCCAGGTGAGGACAGAGCCTCTGCCCAGAGCCTCTCTCTCCATTTCTGACCCTGGGAATTCAATTTCTGACCCTGGGAATTCATTCCTATCCCAGGTGAGGACAGAGCCTCTGCCCAGAGCCTCCCTGCACCATTTCTGACGCTGGGAGTTTCATTTCTGACCCTGGGAATTCAATTTCTGACCCTGGGAATTCATTCCTGTCCCAGGT
Organism: Acridotheres tristis; assembly: GCA_037013685.1. Taxonomy (NCBI): domain Eukaryota; kingdom Metazoa; phylum Chordata; class Aves; order Passeriformes; family Sturnidae; genus Acridotheres; species Acridotheres tristis. Next base: position 1,558,543 of record CM072889.1, on the reverse strand, counting down.
GAGGACAGAGCCTCCCTGCACCATTTCTGACCATTTCTGACCATTTCTGAGTTCATTCCTACCTCCAGTCCCATTTTCACATTCTGCTCTCGGCGGTGAAACCGCGAACGCAGCACAACCACGAATCCCCGGGAGTGAAATGTGAAAGGTTGGCTGATACATTATCCAGGGGAGAAAAAAATAGATTGGAAACTGCTTTTCCTGGGATAATCTGATTTTGCAGCACGGCCAGCATTAAACACAGAGGCTCCCCAGGCAGAGGGTAATGGGTGACCTCCCTCACCTCTCTGTCAGATGGTTTCCAGCTCCATCTCACTTGGCACACGGAGATCCCTCCCACGCCCAGCCTGATGCTCCATACTGGGATAAAAAGGGTTTTTAATCTCTGTCCCTTATTGGAACAGCCTTCCCCAGGCATCCTCTGGGTGCTCACACAGGTGGGGTGAGCCTGGCTGTGGCTCAGTGACAGCTCAGCCAAAGGGATCCCTTGTTGGATCCCAGTGTCAGGAAAATGAACCCACAAACACCAGAGGTTTGTGTCCAAAAAGGAGACAGAGGAGTTTTTTACTTTATTGAATAAAGGAGAGGCCGTGGGGCTTTCCCCTGGGAGCTCTCCGATTTTTGGAGGACTCCCCTCCCTTTTTATCCCAATTTCCCTCTCTCTTTCCCCATTGCTGAGGGACTGGAGAGGCCCAGACTTCCCAAACCCTGATCCCTGAGATTCCCCTCCAATGTACAACCCTCCCTTGGCATTTTTAATTCTTACAGAATTCATGGTTTTTCCCCATTGCTTCTTTCACCTTTCAATATCCAATTCCATTTCTCAGCAAACCTGCAGTTTGTTTGTAAAGGCAAATATATTTTCTTTTTTTTTTTCCATTCATCAATCAGTGCAATCCTTCCCATTGTTTCTTTTATCTCTCAGTGCTGGTTTTATCTCATTTGTAAAGATAAATCCATCATTCCTCTCACCAGAAACCGAAGTTTTTTAAGATTTCTGTGCTTTCTGACACTAACACCCTAAAGAACACTACTTTTAACCCAAGGCCATAGAAAAAACTTCCAAATTTAAATAATAAAGTTAAAATCACGAGTGTATAGTTAAATAAAAATGTGTGCTTTCACATAAGAAAAAGTTTTAAATTTAAAGTTTTTATAATATAATAAATAGAAAACAAAATGAAAAATTTGGAGTGATATCTCTTTCGGTACTCATCTTCCTTCTTCTACATCATTTCAAGTAGTAATTTCTAATTAAACAGTCAATACCACACTAAAAATCACAAAAATTTAATTGTTAAGCTAAAAATAGAAATAATATAAATATTACTGCTTCATTAAACTATTTAACTTTAAAAAAACCTTATAACTAACCAATGAGAGGTGACCATCAATGGGGAGTGACCATCAGTGAGAGGTGACCATCAATGAGAGGTGACCACCAGTGCCTGGGCTGCTGCAGAGGCTGAGCTGTGCCCTCCCCTCCTGCCAGGAAAACCTCCAAACAATTCTGTCCCTGCAGCAGAAATGACACCCAGGAAATGACAATGTTGTCCCCTGCACCTGCACACCTCAAAATGAGCAGGTGCCCCCCCTTTCAAAGGGTGTTTTCCTGCTTCCACCCCCAGGGAAATCTATTTTTGCAGGAGTTGGAGAGCTCAGGGATTCACTGAAAAGCCACGTGTGTTTAAAGCAATGGCCTGTAATCATCTCAGGATTTATTTCAAGGTTGCCCCCATGAAAAGAGAAGGCACCACAGCACTGCCAGCATTATTGGATCACAAGCCTTGCAATATTTGGTGTTTTTATTAAGTCTTCAGCTCCTGCAGTCAGCTTTCACTTCTTACACTCAGGTGATTTTCTATTCTTTTTAAAGGTTTAAAACGACAGCAGCAAATAACTAAAGAGACCCACCTCCACCCCTCTTTTTGTTGTGAGTTTGGACACAGGATTTCTGATTCTCCCAGACATTAATGAAATGTTTTGTGCTCTCCATGCACAGTGCAAGACCTTCCACATGAAATGTTATTGCTGCCATCGACTTTCCCAGCAGAGGGGAAGGGAGGCTCTTGTGGGGAAGGTCCTGGCTGTAAGTCAGAGAAAAAAAACTCTCAATTTTCTGTCTTTTCTGCTGGCTGGTGAGTTTTGTATCCAGGCACTGATGGGAAGTGAGTCAGAACAGAGAGAGCAAAGCCCCCAGGAGGGGCTGCAGGTGGGGAATGTGTGGGTCAGAATTTCTTGGGGAAAACTTCTCCTCCAGACCTGATGTGGTTTGAGTGCCTCTCTCCCATTTCCTGTGCTCAGGGAGCTGCTTCGGGTCAGGATTTTTTTTTGCTCTCTCAATTCTCCACGTGTCTATTGAGGATAATAATTTGTCTGTGAAGATTTCAACCCTTCATCCTGTCCTGTGCATCTCCACTGTGCTAAACCACTTTTGCTAGAGGAGGAGGTGAGAAGGGGCTCAGTCTCTCACAACCCCTGGCCAGGACTCTCCCCTTGCTTGCTAGTCCAGCTGAACTATTTTTAAGGTTCATCAGCTTTTAAGGATTTTCTATTTCCTTTGTTTATTGGAGGGGAATGGTTACTAGAAGCCTCTCTTCCTGTGGTTCTCCACCTCAAAAATAACCAGGAATCCCCCAGGGTGGCTCTGCTGTGGGTGGGCACAGAGCTGAGAACCTCCAGGCCAGAGCTTCCCTTCCTACAGAAGCTGAAGAAATGCATCCAAAACTAAATTAGCAACCACAAACTCATCAGGAAAGATTCCTCCAGGATATTCAAATGCAAGTGTTAACCCAAAAGTACCTCTGGCAAACAACAGGATTCCTGTTTCCATTGCTTTTCCCAGCCAGGGAAGGCAGGATTTGCTGAGCTGAGTCACGAGAGATGGGAGCAGCTCCCACCCATTCCTCTCTGCTAATGGAAGCTGTGTGTGGCTCAGCCAGAGGCAGCACTTGGGGTGTAAATGACCCAAAGTGACAACAACAAAAAAAATAAATTAAATCATTAGTCTGGAGGAGACATCAACAACAGCGCAGTGAAAACAACTGCTAAGTGGAGAAAGTGTTTGGAGATAAGATAAGGTTTGGCCCAGCTTTTGGGATTTGTTCCTGCAAGGCTTTTCCTCAGCCACAGATGCATCAGCATTTCCTGCTGGGGTGGCACAGGGTCACCCTGCCTTCCTCCTGCCATCAGCAAAACCCTTCAGCAAGGCCACTGATAGCTCTGGGTGCTGACACACAGACCCTGCCAGCTTTGCAACCCAAACTTCACCTTTGGGGCTCACCTGCTCCAAGGCAGCCCCTGCAGTGGCAATGCCACTGTCACACTGGTCTGGATCACTGCATCGGCTGCAGATTTATGGGAAAGGGTCACAAAAAGCAGCTCCAGGTCAAAACTGTTGGGTCCTGGGCAGCAGCAGCTCATTAATCAGGGCCATTGTTTTCCCCTCTGACAGCACAGAGAGTCCCAGGCAGTGCCAGGGATGTCACCAGTGCTGCTGCTGGGCTGGTGAGAGGGGACACGGCCTGGCCTTGGGGCTGGCTGATAAGGCAGGAACTCAGATCCACGTGGAAAATAAACATGGAATCTGGGAAAGGAGGTGGCAACATCTGCGTTCATCTGCCAGGCACTCAAGCACAATTTGAAGTATTTAGGAAATGTGGTAATCTCATGTCGAGGGAAAAAAAGGCTGGGAATGTTGTCATTTCTTGATCCAAATTATGGCAATTCCTCTGGGAAAGAGAAGACCTGGCACATCTCCACGATTAGGAAATATGCAGACCCAGTGGGAACAAGATGAACAAAAAAGGAGCCCTGAGGACTCTAGGGGAAAAAAAAAAAATCCAAAAATGTGAGGTATGAAGCTGTCTTTGCCTCTCCCCCCAGCGTGGTCTCCTGAGAAAAGCTGGAGGGCTGCAGATCCGAGTGTTTGCAATGATTCCCAGACAGGATGACTTCATCAGCACTCCAGACACAGCTCCCCTTCCTCCTCCTCCTCCTCCTCACTGCCAGCCCCAGGACAGGGCACATTCCTCAGGCAAGGATGGCACTCAGAGGGCTCAGGGCACCCATCCTGGGGAGCAGCTCTCTGTGCTGCCTTGGGGTCACCCTGTGCCCCCTCTGCCCACCCTGTGCCCCCCTGCACTCCAGAGCTTTTCCAGCTTTTCTCTGGAAGTGAACCTAGCAGGGATTTCTCCCCTTTCTCCAGAGCACTGGGTAGGAAAAGGGAAGGTGGAGGGACAGCACCCAGGGAATGGCTAGAGCTGGGCCAGGGCAGGGTCAGGTTGGATTTTGGGAAAAATTCTTCCCCCCAGAGGGTTTGGGCACTGCCCAGGGAATGGGCACGGCCCCACAGAGCTCCAAGAGAGTCTGGGCAGGCTGGGATTGTTGGGGGGTCTGTGCAGGGCCAGGGGTGGGACTGGATGATCCTGGTGGGTCCCTTCCACCTCAGGATATTCTGGGATCAATCTCTGCCTCCTCTGGGCTCTTCCCAGCTCCCCTGTGCCAACTCAGAATTGTCCCCCCGGGTGAACTCCTGGGGGTTTATGTGAATATGGATGGAGATGGAGATTTTTAGGGCTTGTCAGCCATAAAAATAAAATAAAATAAAATAAAAATAAAACCAGCCCAAGTGCTCCTCACAGCTACAGACACCAAACCAGGACCAAATTGTGCCTCCAGCTTCTCCAAACCCTGCACTGAGCTGCCTTTAATCCCTCTCTGCAGGTAAATTGTATGTGGGGAGCACAAAGCTGTGGATGCTAAGGGTGGAAGGCTTTAAAACACTTTTCGTTTAATTGCTTCATTGTTGTGAGGAGTGTCCTCAGCTGTGCTCGTTTATCACGGGTGACAGGTGAGGCTGGGCAGGCAGCAGCAGGAATTCAGGGGTCCCACGTGTGCAGCACTGAGCACAGCTCACCCACACACCGGTGGCATTGCACGTGGCACCTCTCGACATTTCTCTCCCCCTTATTTGTTGTGTGCAGCTGCCAGCAATGAAAGCACTCGTTGGGCTGAGTCAGTTCCAAGAACTGTTCCCCAGCACAGAGAGGATCAGTCACTCCTGAAATCCCTCCTGACATGAGCCAGGTCCTCCCATGCAGAAACAAGCAGCGAATCTCTATTGAGTCACCAGTGATTTCCCTCCTGTCCCCACTTTTACTCTTCACACTGGGCTTTTACACCTGGATTAAAGGCCTTGCCTACACTTTGGTAGGATGCCCACACTCCAGGGTGGATGTTTTGTCGAGGAGAATGGACTTCTTTAAAGTTAGAGCAGTAGTAGAGAAGTTTTTCAACAGGTTTTCTCTGCATTTTAATACCTTCTTCATAATTTCCTTTTCAAGAAATCAGATTTAAGAAAAAACAACCCTTTCTTTTTCTGCGTGGCTGTAAGTCAATATTAATTTTTTCATTTTTTATCACATCACTGTCCAGGTATTGGCAGACTGGAAACGTCTGTGGTGGTTCCTTTGCTGTGGTGGCACTTCCCAAAGAAGGGACAAGGTGCACCAGCAGTGGCTCAGGCAGGACACAGAGAGGTTTGAGACAGGTTTTATCTCTCTGGAGATAAGAAACTGCTTTATTTCAGTGTTTAGGGGCAATGAAATAACCCAGGGAGGCATCAGCTCCGAACTGAGGCCAGCAGAGGTCAGGATTGAAACTGGCACCAGAAAATACCAAGGAGGGATTTCCCTGAGGTTTCCATGCAAGCTGCTGTCAGTGGGGAACTGAAAATTTTTGCCAGAGTTCAATACAACAGTTGGTTTCACACGTGTGGAAAATCTGACATCTGACCTAGTCCCTGACATCTTTAATCAGGAAACAACTTCCAACAGTGATTTAGGGCAGCCAGACTCAGTTTAGAAGCACAGCTTTGGGGCTTGAAAGGTAACACTCCTATAAATTCACAGCAAACAGATGCAAATGAACTTTTCTCAGCTTGAAGAGGTTGGTAAATGAAGTTTCACTGGGCCACAGCACACACATTAAAGCACTGGCCAGCATGAACTCCTAATGAAGTCCCACTTGAGGGGTGCTAACTTTGAACTTCACCTGGCCTGGCTATTTCAGTTCTTAGGACATTCATTTCCAGAGCAATTTTCCATGTAACACGAGGCAATAGCAGCAAGTGAAAAGCATTTCCAAATACCCACTCAACTGAATCATTGTCCTGTGTGTCAGCTTCTCCTTCGATAATAAAATATGATGGTAATCATCCTAAGACCAAGGCTTTGGAAAACTGTAACATGGATCCCCTGCAGGGACATTAAAATGGCAAGTGAAGAAGAGAGAGAAATTATAAAATCCTTGACACTGTGGTTTAGCAAAATGTGTGTTTCTTTGAAAGCATTTTTGGAGTCTTTTTTTTTGTTTGCCAGCACTCAGCCTCTGCCTGGAACTATCAGATCAGGAGATCAGGAGGATGCTCACTCATGTCCATCCCCCACCATCTGCAGAATAAATCCCAAATTTTCCTCTTGTTCCATCATCCACTTGCACACGAGAGTGCTGGAAACCCCTGTAACTCCCTGTCCCTTATCCTCAAACCCTCTACAGAATGAGCTTTGTAAGATCTGGAAAAAGAAAATTTAAGCCCAACGGATGGGAATTATCAGGAATGGATCATAAGTGAAGAAGGCCTTTAGGTGCTGCAATAATAAAACTGTTGGAAATGGGAGTGGTTATCAGGGGAGGCTGGAATCGTGGCAGGTCTGATACCATTTATCTGCTCTGGGGAGAGGACAGAAAACCTTCCCGAGGCTGTTCCATCAGCCTGTGTCATTCACTTCCCAAAGGAAGCAGGGATGCCAGCCCTATCTTCAGGAATATTTAGGATTAGAGGAGATGAAGTGCTGGCAGATGTCCTTCAGAAAACATTTGCTGGTGCTCCACATGGAAGAATCTCTGAGAGCTCCAGCTGCACATTTAGGAATTAGCTGATGTCCCACCTTGAGCTACAGGAGCCTTCCCTTTGCAAACTTCTTTGGTGCTCCCTCAAAGGCAGCATGGATATCCCAGCTTTGGGCTCTGAATGTCCCCAAACCAGACCTCAGAGAGGACTGGGGACGTTTTCCAAGAAAGGAAGAGCTGACAGAGGAATTTGGGTGAGGTTCTGCTGAATGACAAGAGGGTGGATTGCAAACCTCTGACCTTGCTCCAGGGCTAAATCCAACTTGCCATCAAGGAAGAACAGTGGCCAGGTGTCTGAGGTTGCAATACAGGATGTGATCAAAAGTTTGGATTCTATCCCCAGCTGTTCACCCAGCTGTGGCAGTGATCCTGATCCCTGTGGGGATCTCTGCTGTTCATGTTCCAGCTGTTCACCCAGCTGTTGCAGTGTTCTTTCTCTTCCCCACAGCCCATCCTCCCTCCAGGAGATCTCTCCTGTCCATGGCCATGCAGTCCCAGGGCAGGGCTGATCAAATTCCATCATCCCATGGGGAGATGCTCCAGCCAGGGCAGGAGCCGAGCATTTCCTACCCAGATCAAAGGGGAGATTTGGAACAGCAGAGCAGCCTTTTCCCACTGGATCCCAGAGGAAAACCAGAGCCTTGCACATCATCCCTGCAGCTTTGGAGGAAAAGTGCACCTTGTGCAGGAGCCCTGCTCCAGCAGAACCACATCTGTCCCTGCAGGAGGATCAGCCACCATGGAATGGGACTGCACCAACCCTGACTGACTGACGGGGCACCTTGGATTCTCCCTCTGCCCCTGCTCTGGGTTTGTTCTCTGCAATACTGCATTGCTGTTGGAATTGTCCTGGGAAAGAACTGTTATTCCTATTCCCACAGCTTTTCCTGAGAGCCCCTTAATTTCAAAATGATAATAATTTGGAGGGAGGGGGGTTACATTCTCCATTTTAAAGAGAGGCTCCTGCCTTTCTTGGCAGACACCTGTCTTTCAAACCAAGACACCAAGGAACTCCAAATAATGATGGCAAAGCTGCTCAGAGAGACCCCAGCTTTCCTCAGGCCACATTCCCCGAGGTTTCCTGCTTGGTGTGAGTCCAGCAGTGATCTCTGCTCCCTGCAGATGCTGCTGTGTCCCATAGGCAGCACCACACAAACTGGTGGAAAATGGGCAGTCCCCATTCTCAGGCCTTTATTCCTCCTCTCCATCTCTTTCCTCATCCCCAGCCCTCTTTTCTAAGAAAAAAACCCACGAGCCTGCACGGAAAGGCTTCTTTGTAAAGAACATCTGTGTCCTCCTGTGTGATGAATCACTGACCTGCAGAAGGAGCAGGCCAAGGGAAGGCCACGAGAGGGATGGAGCTGAAATCAGAGCAGGGAAGGTGGATGGGCAGGGTGAAGCAGAACAAAAGCCCACCCCTGTTAGCATTGTTGGACCATTTTTCCTCGAGCTATAAATCCAGAAGCAAATGAGGCAGAGCCTCCTGAGGTCGAGTCAATGGATGTGCCACACTAAACAGAGATGGATTTGAACAAATACAGGGGTTGGACGTGTCAGGAACATGTGAATGCTCAGTGTCAGTAAATCTGCTCGCTGGGTAATGACTTTGTTTTCTCAGTTTCTGAGCTCTCCCCATTAAGGAGCAATGGGCTGAAGCTGACTTTGGACTTGATGCTGGAATCTGTTTTCGATCAGCTCCGTGTTCCACTTCTGTCTGCTTTGTGTGCCTGTCTCAGGAGGTTTTTCCCTTTTTTTCTGGTTTGTTTTGAAGGATAGCAGGTTGCTATTTTGGGAGACGAGATAAAAGCTGTTTGCTGAGATGGGGAGAGGGAACCCAACCACCTCCTAAAACCCAAGCCCAGTTTCACTCACATTTCCACAGCCCCGAGTGAGGTTTTGTTACCCCGCAGCCTCCCTGGGCAGCTTGGCCTAACTAAGCCTGGTTTCCTCACTGCTGTGCACTAAGCTGGAAAGTACCAATCAGGCCCAGGGAATCGGCTGCAAATCATTTGGTGAAATCCTCCTTAATGACAAACTCCATCAGGCCGTGGAGCAGGGCTTCAATCACTTCCTCAGCCTCCACCACACTCCTACCCTGACGTGACCCCAACTTCTCCCCTGTTTGTGAGGCTTCTCCACAGCTGTGACATAATGTTTTTGATGGCAGGCTTTGGAGGAATTCTGCTCGTGGCAAAGCAGGAATCTGCTTCGAATTAGCACTGCACATATTTATCAAGTCTGCATAGCATGGCTGCCTGTTGACAAAAAAAAAAAAAATCCCTTCTCTTGTCCCTTGCAGGTTCCCAGATGAGCTCGCTTGACCCTCAAAGCTTTGGAGCTAAAAGCAATTTTTGGTGTCTGGGAGCAGCCCAGAGAAGGGGCAGCAGGTGGGTGATAATCCAGGTGTGATGCCCAGAGCCAGGCTGTGTTTTTAGGGCCTTTTGGGGTGGATTTTGGGGTGTCCAGACCCTTCCAGGACTCTTCTGCCGTGCCTGCAGCCATTCCCTCTCTAACAGATCACTTGAGTTGCATCACACCGATTCCTCACCTGGAAAAACTGTGGCTCAGGGAAGGGGGTTGCAGGGTGACCTGGGAACAGCAGATTTGCTTTGTGGGATGCTGCTTTTAAAGGTGCTTTAGTGCAGCTGCTTCCAAGCAAAGCAAACATTGCCAGGTACCGGGAGCAGCCCCGGGTCACATTAAAGCCACCTACGCCGCTCGGCCAAAGCTGGGCAGGAAATTCTTCTCTCTCCATGTCTAAATATTTAAGCCTTATTTATTTATTTTAATTCCTCTTGTGCATAGAGATAGAAAAAACAAAAAAAAAAGCCAACAAAAAAAAAACCCCACAAATCCTTCAAAGGTTTTTCTTATTATGGAAAGCAGCAACAGAAAAAGACTCGTCTAAAAATAGGCGGATATTTAGGGCAGCCCCCGGTAGTGGGAGACAGATCCAGAGCCTCGATTCCACCAAGGGACGTGGTGTGTCCAGCATCTCCACTTCCAGCACAACAACAAGGTCATGGCATGGCTGGGATGTGACCAAACTGCTTCTCATCCAGCCACTTTCCCTGCAGGATTTTGCCACAGCGTCATTTTCTAATGAAAATTTTTTTCCCCCCCTTATAAAACCCCAAACTGTATTTTTTTGTTTTTGATTTCAGAGCAGAAAGAACCATGTCACCGTTTGCTTTTCCTAAAAATCTCGCCTCTTCATCCCCAAAGTTTCTTGCACTTTCTATAGACAGACAAAATGTGCAGTTGCCCTTTGAACAGTAAAATTCATTTGGGTGCTGGGTAGTTTACAAAATCAACAAATATGACTCTCAAATAATTCAATGAGGAGGGTTTGGAGCTCTCTCTCCTGACTTTCTCTTGCCTTGGAAAGGACTACAGAACTATATGAAAATGTCTAAGACAGAAGAGAATGATGAAAGTTCAGTGAGCACTGAATGAAAGTAAAATGAAAACTGGATGTCACCAAGAAAGAAAAATGTCACCAAGAAAGAAAAATGTCACTGTTTGAATTCAGGAGGAGAAAAGCATCAAGGTGGGAGATGAAAGAATAATGCAAATCCATGCAGGCAATTAAATTAAAAAGGTTCCTTCCATCCTGATTCTACACACACAGCCTTGATTTGCTGCACTAAGAATTCAGAGAAGTAATCCCAGAAATGAAATCCAGATCTGAGACCCTGCAGAATAAACAAACAGCTTATCAAGGTGGAGCCAGCATTTGCTGGGGTTCCTCTTGCAGAGCTCTGCTCCCTCTTTTCTTGATTAATCACTGAAACTTCAGGTTCTGCACATGAATTTTGGCGTGGCAGAGTTGAACTGTGGCTCTGGGGGATTTCTGCTTGTGCAGGTTCCTGGTGCCCTTTTCTGAGCAGGGCAGGAGGAGGGGGAACAACACCCAGTGCAGGCAGGCAGAATTGCTAGAAAAGCACAGAAAAACGGCTTTGAATTTTCCCTGGATGTGCCAGGAGGTTCCAGAGGTGCCTGGATCTGCTTGGCCAAGCCAAGCCAAGCCAAGAGCAGTCACTGGCACAGCCAACAACAAGCAACAAACACTTGGAGTCAAAGGAACACTCCTGGCTTCCAGCTGGAGAGGGAGGCTCAGCATTTTGTTGCACTCTTAAGCTATCAAAATGTTTATATCAATTGAAAAAGGCTCTTGGGGGAGAATTAAAAAAAAAAAAAAAACAGGGGTGGATTTTCAGGCTCAGACCTCAGCTGCCAAATTGTAAAAGCCTTGGCTGGAAGGTCTCAGGGTAGGAAGGAGTGTGCAGCATTAACTGCATAGCAGTGGCTCCAACAGGAGCCATAGGAATAAAAAGAGCTTTTAGGAAAATTGTGAGGCATTTCTGCTGGGCTCCAGAACAAGGTCGGAGCATGGAAGAGCTTTGGGAGGAGGAAAACGCTACTGGAGAGTAAAAGGAGCTGCAGATCAAATCCCAAATCCTGCAAAGCTCGTTCACAGGAGCTGCTGTGCTGATGTCAACATCTGGGCAGTGGAAGAGTCCTCTGAGGGCAGCAGCAGGAGATCCTGACAGGGACAATGGCTCTGAAATTAAGGGAATTTTCCTCCAAAATGGCTCTGAAATTAAGGGAAGTTTCCTCCTAAATGGCTCTGAAATTAAGGGAAGTTTCCCCCAAAATGGCTCTGAAATTAAGGGAAGTTTCCCCCAAAATGGCTCTGAAATTAAGGGAAGTTTCCCCCAAAATGGCTCTGAAATTAAGGGAAGTTTCCCCCAAAATGGCTCTGAAATTAAGGGAAGTTTCCCCCAAAATGGCTCTGAAATTAAGGGAAGTTTCCATCACAGTGACATTGAAATTAAGGGACAGTTCCCCTGCATTGGCACCGAAATTAAGGGAAGTTTCTCTCACAATGGCACTGAAATTAAGAAAAATTTCCCCTGCAATGGCTCTGAAATTAGGGGATGTTTCCATCACAGTGACATTGAAATGAAGGGACAGATACCCTGCAATGGCATTGAAATTAAGGGACAGTTTGTTCTGTGGTGGCACTGAAATTAGGAAAAGTTTCCCCTGCAATGGCTCTGAAATTAAGGGACAGTTTGGTCTGTGGTGGCACTGAAAGTAAGGGATGTTTTCCCCTTCAATGACACTGAAATTGGGGGACAGATCCCCTTCAATGGCACTGAAGTTAAGGAAAGTTTTCCCCTCAATGGCACTGAAATTAAGGGAAGTTTCTCTCACAATGGCACTGAAATTAAGAAAAGTTTCCCCTGCAATGGCTCTGAAATTAAGGGATGTTTCACCCAAAATGGCACTGAAATTAAGGGATGTTTCCCTCTCAATGGCACTGAAATTAAGGGATGTTTCACCCAAAATGGCACTGAAATTAAGGGATGTTTCCCCCAAAATGGCTCTGAAATTAAGGGATGTTTCCCCCTCAATGGCACTGAAGTTAAAGAACAATTTCCCCTGTGCTGAAACAGAAACTCTCACACCACCACGGCAGGAAGGACAGCAGATCACTTTTTGTATTCTTAATTAATTTGAGTTATTTTAAAACAATGAACCCCTAACCTAAATATTAGAGCTGTTTAGCTTTTACTAAACCTTTCCAAAAAGGGGTTTGTTTGGTCATTTTTCAGTGTTGTTTGTTTGGCTTTTGGCCATGAAAATACAGTTTATCTGATGAGATTGAATGGATTGTACCAGGATATCAGAAAAGCAGGAATTCCTAATTCCTGATGTGTGGGTGCCCCACATCCCCGTGGCAAAAGTGCCAATATTTGGGTGTAATTCCAGCCTGATTCCCATCATTTTAATTCCTGGGCAAGGAGAGATTTTTTCCCTGCTCCCCCCAAAAATCCACAGCAGCAACAAGCCTGAGTTAAAAATGCTGAGCATGTTTACTGTTTGGAAATGAGTAATTCTCTGCATGATTCATCTCTCCTTGTCTTTGTTGTTCCTCACAGCAGCCATAGAGGAATTTTAGCTGTGGTATTTTATTCCTGCAGACAACAGGGCAACTTTCTCTTTTCCCCTGTTTCCAGAAAAATGTGGGTGGTTGGTAAGGAGGCACTGAGAAAGAAGGAAAAAATGTCAATTTTTCCTTGGAATTCTCCATTCTGAACTTGATTGGAGCCCTCCTTGTGCTCTGTAGGGATTTCAAGCCCCTTGACACAACCTCCAAATCCAGTGAGGTGCAGTGGGGGCTGAGCACAGCCAGGATTTCAACCTCCCCAGCCCTTCCCTGGTGCTTTATTCACCACTGGAACCAGACCCTTCACAGCACATCCAAATGGATCCTGAGCTGGAAGCAGCAGCTCAACCTCATGGACATTCCCATTTTCCAAGTGGGAATTTCCATTTTGATCCCATGCCTCCCTACACTGACACCAGATCCCACTGTGGTTGAAAGGGAAAATAATTCAGATATCTACACTCAGGCAATGAAAAGCTCCCGTAGGAACCTTGCAAACTCCTGTGAAATTCGAATTAATCTGTTCCACTGCAGATTCCCTGAATGAAAGTTTGTTGTTGAAGAGCTGACTCCTGAGGATTTGGAGAGCTGAAATCTTTCCCTTTGCCATGAAGCCTGGCTGTGCCTGGGAGGTTTGGGATCTGCTGAGCCTCCAGGACAGCCACAGGAACAGGGAGGAAAGGAAATCCAAATATAAAATCAGCTGGATGTTCTTGTCTCCTTCATCAAGGGACTTTTGTTCCTCTCCCTCTGTCTTCTCCCAGCTCAGGGCACTTTGGTGCATTAATCCAAAGCTTTAATCCAAAGTTGAATTTTATTGATTTAAAATGAGAACAGGATAAAATCTGCAGCTTCAGTCCTTCTGTTTTGGTAGAAACATTCAGCTCAGGACAGAAAGGTGCTTTCAGTTACAAAATGCCTGGTTCTTGTTCCCAATCCCAGTGAGGCTCCTCCAGGAGCTCAGAGTTTTGGGATCCCACCCTCACTGTCCTCTCTGACCCCACTCCAGCCCAGGGTCCCTCCTCTGGCTTTCAGAGAAGGCAGGAAGGATCCAGAGTCGCCCCCAAACAAACCCATTTCCCACCTACCTTGCAGATCCAGGGTGTTATAAATACATATTATGGTATTTTTGCAAATATTAAAGTCAATACTACTATGTGTGGTGTTGAAATAGTTTTTAAGATATAGTTTTAAGAATAACATAGGCTAATCAAGTGTCTTTATAATAAGGAAACTGCCTGCTTAATGAAATAACACCCACTAAAAACACCTGCTACTGATACACCAGTTACTAGCACTGACCATCTGCAAAAATTAAAGACCACAGCCCAAATTAAAGCCAATTTAAAAAATAAATTAAAACCACAACCAAAAAAGACACAGAGTCTAAAAAGTCAGACTCAAAAAGTAGCCATGTAAAACAATTCCTAAACTATAAAAAGTAGTTTATAAAAAAGTTTAAAAATGTATGACAAGTCTATAAATACACAAGCCAATAAATTTAATTCCAAAACAACAAGTCTGCTCTTAACATCCACCCATTATAACCTTTTACTTTATTATTTGTCACTTATTATCTTTTATCAAACCTTTTAAAATCCACCAAAAAAACTCCTTGTTTTTCACAAGGGGGACCATGCAGGGCGCTGAGATTTGGGGCTGCTCCTTGGAGTTAAATCTCTTTTGTTGTGCCTTGAGCTGTTCCATCAGCTGGCAGCACCTCGAACCCCTGCGAAGTTTTTTTGGGGGTAAATTTTGGAGCAGGTGAGTTCCCCCACCAGCCATTGCCAGGGATTCTTTGTGCACCTCTTTCTTCTCCTAAAATGCATTCATCTCCCCTGGTTTTAAAGAAAGCAGGGCTGGCCCCACCCTGCTGTACAACTGCAGGGCTATTTACCACTTGGAGAGGAAATCCCATGTCACAACCCCTTGGAGCACAAGGAATAATGTCCGGAATTCCTTTATCTGGGAGCAGGCCTGCCTCACAGGCTCTTTCCTGTCACTTAAGGGTACACAAATATATTCTTTTCTTTTGTCAAGGCAAAGGGCCCAGATTTTAATGATGGTTTATTAAAAAAAAAAAAAAAAAAAAAAAAGGCTTTGGCAAGACTCAAGAACAAACGTTCTCTGACTTTGGGACCTTTTGTTCTTCAAGGTGAAAAGTGACTATAAAGAATAAGGAAAATTGAGTCACTGGTCCTTGCCCTCCATAGTAAATTTGACCTCCACTGTTTTTACAGTGCCTAAAATTGGTGTCCTGGGTTAATCAGGGAAGTTCATGTGATAAGCTCTGCAAGATGATTTTTTTTTTTTTTTTTTTTAAGTGATCAAAACGACCCTTTGGGCAGGTTTTGTACCCTCAGCTCCAAGGTTCTGTCCATGCCTTGGTGCCAAATTCTGCCCAGCTAAAGGTTGTGCTTATCCATTAGGAGAGGGATGGAGGGAGAGGTGCTGGACACAGCCCTGGGAGCAGAGCTGCCCTGGCTGAGAGGAGGGGATGCAGTGGATGCAGTTGGTGCTGAAATGTGTCCCTGCAATGGATCCAGAAATTCCTGCACACAGATCCAGCCATTCCCTGTACAGGAATTCAGAAATTCCTGCACATGAATCCAGCCATTCCCTGCACATGGATCCAGAAATTCCTGCACAGAGATCCAGCCATTCCCTGCACATGGATCCAGAAATTCCTGCACATGGATCCAGCCATTCCCTGCACATGGATCCAGAAATTCCTGCACACAGATCCAGCCATTCCCTGCACATGGATCCAGAAATTCCTGCACAGAGATCCAGCCATTCCCTGCACATGGATCCAGCCATTCCCTGTACACAGAACCATGAATTCCCTGCACATGGATCGAGCCATTCCCTGAATGTAGATCCAGCCATTCCCTGCACACAGATCCAGCCATTCCCTGCACACTGATCCAGAGGAGGGGATGGAGTGGGATGCAGTTTGTGCTGAAATGTGTCCCTGCACAGGAATCCAGTCATTCCCTGCATGTAGATCCAGAAATTCCCTGCACACAGATCCAGCCATTCCCTCTACACAGATCCAGCCATTCCTTGTATATGAATCCTGTCATTGCCTGCTCCTGGATCCAGAAATTCCCTGCACACAGATCCAGGAATTCCCTGCACATGAATCCAGTCATTCACTGCTCCTGGATCCAGCAATTCCCTGTACATGAATCCAGAGGAAGGAATGGAGTGGGATGCAGTTTGTGCTGAAATGTGTCCCTGCACATGGATCCAGAAATTCCCTGTACAGGAATCCAGTCATTCCCTGCATGTAGATCCAGAAATTCCCTGCACACAGATCCAGGAATTCCTGCACACAGATCCAGGAATTCCCTGCACATGAATCCAGTCATTCCCTGCATGTAGATCCAGAAATTCCCTGCACACCGATCCAGCTGTTCCCTGCTCCTGGATCCAGCCATTCCCTGTACATGAATCCAGAGGAAGGAATGGAGTGGGATGCAGTTTGTGCTGAAATATGTCCCTGCACATGGATCCAGAAATTCCTGCACACAGATCCAGCCATTCCCTGCACACAGATCCAGAAATTTCTGCACATGGATCCAGCAATTCCCTGCACAGGAATCCAGCCATTCCCTGCATGTAGATCCAGCCATTCCCTGTACATGGATCCAGCCATTCCCTGCACACAGATCCAGTCATTCCCTGCATATAGATCCAGAAATTCCTGCACAGGAATCCAATCATTCCCTGCACACAGATCCAGGAATTCCCTGTACAAAGATCCAGGAATTCTCTGCACACTGATCCAGCCATTCCCTGCTCCTGCCAGGCTCACACTTTGGAAAAAAGGGTCAGAGACTCCCAGGAAGACCTGAGCCATCCCCAGGCAGTGCTGGGGCCATCCCCTCCTTCCACAGAGCAAAGCAGGGACCACCAGCTCCAGGCCAGAGGGGAGGGAAATCTCCAGCAGGAAACCCCTGGGAACGAGGAAATTTCAACAGAAATATTGGCACCAGAGCTCTGAGGGAGGTGGGGGAAGCAGGCAGGGGGAGGAATCTTTCCAGGAAAAGAACATTTGCATCAGACACTTCCAGAAATAAAATATCAGAGAAATGTTCTGAATTTTCTTTTTTTTCTTTAAATCCTTCTCAAAAAAAAAAAAGTGGTGATCCTTCAGTTTGGAGCCCCCTCATGCCAAAAGGAGTGCAAGGGAGCACAGAGCAGCCCCAGGTGATGCCTGGCACCCTCCTGGCACTGCTGGAGATGCCAGGAAGCTGCAGCCTTGGTGCAGGACAAATAACCCAGCAGCTGGAGTTTGCTGGCTCTTTATTTTTATTCCTGCAGCACACAGGCAGTGCCAGATGTGCTGTCCCTGATTCCTGTACCTTGTGTTTGGTGCCTCCCATCAGAACCAACCTTGGGCTGCATCCAACAGCTGAACTGTTTTCAGCAGAGATAAATATTTGGGCAATTCTGTGACTGGCAAGAACCTGTCCCTGCCTTTGCATCCTTCACAGCTGAAGGGCAGGCAGCAGCTCTGAGCAGGGCACAGATGTTTTCTGCACAGGAGAAATGTCCTGTGCAGTCAGAAAGTTGATCTGTGCATCCATTGATAGAATTGGAATTGCTTCATCTCCTACCAAGCAATTTCTCTCACCGAAAGGGGAACCCCCAAAAACGAGTGTTCACTGCAATATGCCATGCTGGCCTTTCAATCAAGGTGAAAATACACAGGAAAAGCAAAATTCCTGGGCATTGTCAGCTCCCGTGGCTGATAATGCCACTGCAACAAATCCCCCAAGGAGGGGGATTTTGGCAAGAGGGGAACACTGAAACAAATCCTCCAAGGAGGGGGATTTTGGCAAGAGGGAAACACTGAAACAAATCCTCCAACAGAGGGATTTTGGCAAGAGGGGAACATTAAAACAAATCCTCCAAGGAGGGGATTTTGGCAAGAGGGGAACACTGAAACAAATCCTCCAACAGAGGGATTTTGGCAAGAGGGGACCTTGCAGGGGCTGAGAGCTGAGTGCTCACCCCGGGATGGGCACAGCAGTGAATTTCAGCTGCTCTTACCCTGTGCTCTCAGTCCTGTCCCCAGGGCACAGCAGGCAGAGAGCAAACCCTGCCACCCACCCTGGCTGCAGGGACATAAATCCCAGCTCTCCCAGGCTCCTGGCAGCTCTGGATATCTGTGGATATCTGTGGAAATGCTGCTTTTGGAGGTCTGGGTGTTGTAAGTTTGGGTTTTCCTTTGCCCTCTGTGCTGTGGTGCACGGAGCAGAAAGGATCCGTGGTGGTGATGCCTTGTCAAGCCTCTAAAAGGGGAAAATGATGCCTTGGGTTTGAGCTTTGTGTTTTTCAGAATCTCTGCAGCTTAGTGTGTAACTCTGAAACTTCATGTTAGGTGTTAGTGAGTTCTCTTCTCAGGGGAGTGACAAAACAATTCCTTTCCAGCTGGAGAATCAAGGACAACTGGTACCCAAAAATCAGAAACAACAGCGAGGGAAAGGGGGCTGAGACTTCATAGCCTGGGGCTGTGGGTGGATCATTGACCCCAATGTGTAAATGAACCAAAATTTATAAAAGTGTAAAACTCGTGACCAGGATCCGTCTGGGATTTGATTTGGGTGCAGCCCTGGCCAGGCTCCTGCACTGCCCAAAGTGAATCCTTTCAATAAATACTGATTTTATTCCTTTCAATAAATACCTATTTAATCCCTTTCAATAAATACCGATTTTATCCCTTTCAATAAATTCCCATTTTATTCCCTTTCCTCTGTCTAGTCTCTGTTCCAGGTCAGCCTTTCCAGGCATGGAGAGGCCACATCCATGGGATGTTCCTTGCTTTTTGACAAGTTCACTCATTTCTTTTTGCACTTCCTGAGTGCCCCACAGGCCATGAACAAACCCAGCAGGTCCCTGGGAATCTCCCCAGTCCCTGGTTTTCTGTCCTGCCCACATGGACAAGGGAGGATGGGCTGGCTCAGAAATCCTGAGGGAAACCAACCTGTGAGAACCCAATTAATGCAAATGAAGCTGAATTGATCCCTTCCATTTCCCTGCTCTGTCACTTTGCAGTTGGTGGCAGTGATTTAAGGCCACTTCACTCAGGACTTGAGCTTTTTTCCCCCCCATTTTTATTTGCTTTATTGGTTTTCCAGTCTGCTGCAAGGAGGAGATGAAGCCACGTGTGACAAACCGTGCAGGCTGATGTTTGCTGGGATGGATCACAGATTTTCCTGCCCTGTGTCCCAGGGCCCCCAGCAGGGACAATGACAAACCCTCCTGTGCAAACATTTCTCTACAAATTGCTGTGAATTCTGTGTTTTGAAGAGCTGGGTCTGTTGTGCCACACAAGGGGTTCTCAGTGTCACCAACCCCGTGGCTCTGACACCACAATCCTGATTTTGGGTGCAGCTCCCACAGGGGGTTCACAAGCTGGCAGTGCTGAGATCACTCCTAAAGGCAGGCAAGCATCACAAACTCACCCCAAAATCCCCAAATTCCAGTCAGAGGGGGACAGAACCACCCCCCTGCTTTGTATCCAGCCCAATATCTGCTTTTGAACGAGGTCACCAGAGATTGTTATTCCCAGCAGAGTGTTTGCTGTGTTGAAATGTGGAATTTTTCAGGAATTTTTCATTAAAGTTGGCTCTGGCAGATAAAATACTGGCCATGCCAAAGACAACATGCTTGGGAAAATCTGCTCCTGAGCACAGAGACACTGTCCCCAGCACTGCAGCTCACCCAGCACAGGGATTGCCTCCTTACAAAGGGAACAGCAGCTCATAATGCCCAGGAATTTTGCTTTTCCTGTGTATTTTCATCTTGATTGAAAGGCCAGGATGGCATATTGCAGTGAACACTCGTTTTGGGGGTTCCCCTTTCGGTGAGAGAAATTGCTTGGTAGGAGATGAAGCAATTCCAATTCTATCAATGGATGCACAGATCAACTTTCTAACTGCATGGATTGGATTATTTTCAAAATAAAAGAGGAAATAGGCAGAATATTGGTCCTGTATAACCAAAGCAGTGGCTGGAGGAGTGTGAGGGTTCAGGAGCTTTGCTGGGCTGGTTTCACAAACTTTGCTACAGGATGAGTGAGGAATTCCTGACAATCATGGAGGATAACCCTGAGTGAGGAATTCCTGAGAACCATCCTGGATAAACCCATCCATCCCTGAGTGAGGAATTCCTGAAACCCATCCTGGATAAACCCATCCATTCCCTGAGTGAGGAATTCCTGAAACCCATCCTGGATAAACCCTGAGTGAGGAACTCCTGAAAACTATCCTGGATAAACCCTGAGTGAGGAACTCCTGAAACCCATCCTGGATAAACCCATCCATTCCCTGAGTGAGGAATTCCTGAAACTCATCCTGGATAAACCCTGAGTGAGGAATTCCTGAGAACCATCCTGGATAAACCCTGAGTGAGGAATTCCTGAAACCCATCCTGGATAAACCCATCCATTCCCTGAGTGAGGAATTCCTGAGAACCATCCTGGATAAACCCTGAGTGAGGAATTCCTGAAACCCATCCTGGATAAACCCTGAGTGAGGAATTCCTGAAACCCATCCTGGATAAACCCTGAGTGAGGAATTCCTGAAACCCACCCTGGATAAACCCATCCATCCCCAGCAGCCCCTAATCCCAATCCTGACCCTCCACAGAGCCCAGCTCCAGCACTGACCCCTCCTGGGCTCCCTTTGTCCTGTCCTCCCAAGATTTTTTTATTCCTCCTGGACACAGAAATATGTTCTTAAAGTAAATACCTAAAGTTCCACTGCTTGGGAAAAAGCAAAACACTTTCCAAGGAGGAACAATGTCTCTTTTTTCCTTTCTTCCCACCCTTCCTCACCACACAATATTAACAAATATTAATATAAGCACTAAAGCTTTGATAATGAGCTTTGGGAAGATCTGTAAATGGGTTTCTTGTTTGTATCTGTGTGTTATTCATCTTTTCTTTTCTGCATGGCCATGCCCACCCTCTGAGGGTGCAAATCCAAAAATGAGCTCAAAAATGAGAATATTTTTTGTGGATGTTTGTACTCAAGCCTTTTAGCTGTAGGTTTAGGTAGATGTTGTAGGGAAATATCCATGGCTGAGAAAAGAGAGTGCCAAAATGGTGGGAATAAGAATAAGGATAAGGATAAGGATAAGGATAAGGATAAGGATAAGGATAAGGATAAGGATAAGGATAAGGATAAGAATAAGAATAAGAATAAGAATAAGAATAAGAATAAGAATAAGAATAAGAATAAGAATAAGAATAAGAACAAGAACAAGAACAAGAACAAGAACAAGAACAAGAACAAGAACAAGAACAAGAAGAATAAGGATAAGGATAAGGATAAGGATAAGGATAAGGATAAGGATAAGGAGAAGGAGAAGGAGAAGGAGAAGGAGAAGGAGAAGGAGAAGGAGAAGGAGAAGGAGAAGGAGAAGAAGAAGAAGAAGGATAAGGATAAGAATAAGAATAAGAATAAGAATAAGAATAAGAATAAGAATAAGAATAAGAATAAGAATAAGAATAAGAATAAGAATAAGAATAAGAATAAGAATAAGAGACTGCAAGGGGCAAGGAGGAATTCAGGCTGGATTTTGATCCCTGGCTGGATGCAGTTTTCTGCTTCTCCCCAAAAGTGTGCAGATTCCAGAACAAGTGAGCTCCTGGAAGGGGGATTTCTCCTTTGGATTCTCAACTTCAATAATCCAATATTCCCTTGAGCAGACTGATGCCTGTAATCACCATATTTCTACTGCTGAAACAGCAAGGGGCTGTTTGAGGGCTCCAAAGAGGAGGGAACTCCTCCTGAGCTCTGCCAAGCCCTGGTGGCACTCCAGGCTCTCCAAGAGGCACCTGCACCTCTCCAGAACAAACCCTCAGCATGGAATCCTCTCACTGGAAGAGCCTCTCAGCAGAGGAATCCATCGGATCAGGGCTGGGAATTAGCTTTGCAAATTCCTCCGTGCCAGAAGAATGAAAATGGGGTGAATGAAGGATGAAAATGGGGAGAATGAGGGACAAAAATGGGGAGAATTAAGGATGGAAATGGGGTGAATGAGGGATGAAAATGGGGTGAAGGAAGGATGAAAATGGGGAGAATGAAGGATGAAAATGGGGAGAATTAAGGATGAAAATGGGGAGAATGAAGGATGAAAATGGGGTGAATGAGGGATGAAAATGGGGTGAATGAAGATTGAAAATGGGGAGAATGAAAAATGAAAATGGGGTGAATGGAGAATGAATGGGGTGAATGAAGGATGAAAATGGGGAGAATGAAGGATGGAAATGGGGAGAATGAAGGATGGAAATGGGGAGAATGAAGGATGAAAATGAGGTGAATGAAGGATGAAAATGGGGAGAATGAAGGATGAAAATGGGGAGAATGAAGGATGAAAATGGAGTGTGGCTGCAGCTGGAGTGACTCTGCAGCAGTGCAGGTGTGGGTGTGGCTGCCGTGGGTATTTCACCCCTCAGGAGGCTGAGGGAGAAGAAATTGAAGAAAGAAATGCAGCCTTGCAAGCCCTGAGCATCCCTGCCTGGGACTTCTGCCAGTTCAGGCCAAGCCCAGCTCAGTCCCCAGTGCTGATCCTCAGAACCTGAAATGCCTGAACGTGTCCCTGCAGCTTCACAGGGGGGACTGAGGACTGAGCTGGGCTCATGGCTGCATTTTTTCCTTGAATTTCTACTACTGTGGTACCTCCCTCAGCCTCCTGAGTGCTGGAAAACCCGTGGCATCCACACCCACAGCTGCACTGGTGCAGTCACTCCAGCTGCAGCCACATCCCTGCGTGTCCTTGCAGCTTCAGGTGGGTTTTTCTCTGCTGGGGGGAGTGAGAGATGAAGCAAATCTACTGCAGCTGCCTGTTCTCTCCCAAACATTGATCTCTCCATCCCTCCAGGGAGGAAGGGAAGGAGCAGCCTCGCTGATTTACAGAAGAGCAGAGGCACAAAGGCAGGAAAAAGCTGTGCTGCAGGGAGGAATGTGAGGCCAAAATACACCGAGAGGGCACCTGCAAAGCTCAGTGCAGGGCCTGAGCAAAGCACCCACGCTGAGCAGGGCCGGGATCACATCAGCCTTTTCCTTCCTGGGTGTTCTCCATCCCGCCCTGCTGCACCCCCAGACCCGGGGTGTTTGTCAAAAGGCAAAGCTGAGTCACTTAAACCTCACCTGAGCTCACCTGGGCTGGAGCACAGCCCCAGGCCAGCAGAGCCCAACCCCACAGACCTGGTCTGGTCCCCCCTGATCCCAGTGATCCCAGTGCTCCCAGTGCTCCCAGCACAGAGCATCCCTCCATGCTCCATCACATCTGCCCAAAGCATTTCCACCCATCTGCCCCTCTGTTCAAGAAGTGTTTGGACAAAGCTCTCAGGCACAGGGGGGATTGTTGGGGTGTCCTGTGCAGGGACAGGAGCTGGAATGGAGGATCCTTGTGGGTCTCTTCCAACTCAGGATGGTCTGTGGTTCTGGGATTGTGTGGTTCTGAGATTCTCTGGTTCTGGGATTGCTTGGGTAACTCTGATTCTGTGGTTCTGTGATTCTAGGATTGATTCTGTGATTCTCTGATTGGTTCTGTGATTGATTCTATGGTTCTGTGATTCTGTGGTTCTGTGGTTCTGTGATTCTGTGATTGATTCTGTGATTCTGTGATTGATTCTGTGATTCTGTGATTGGTTCTGTGATTGATTCTGTGGTTCTGTGATTCTGTGGTTCTATGATTGTGTGGTTCTGTGATTCTAGGATTGATTCTGTGATTCGAGGATTGGTTCTGTGATTGATTCTGTGGTTCTGTGATTCTGTAATTCTGTGGTTCTGTGATTCTGGGATTGATTCTGTGACTCTGTGGTTCTGTGATTCTGGGATTGATTCTGTGATTCTGGGATTGGTTCTGTGATTCTCTGGTTCTGTGATTGATTCTATGGTTCTGTGATTCTGTAATTCTGTAGTTCTGTGATTCTGGGATTGATTCTGTGATTCTAGGACTGATTCTGTGATTGATTTTGTGGTTCTGTAATTGGTTCTGTGATTCTGAGACTCTGGTTCTCTGATTCTCTGAAGCCATGGTTCTCTGTGACTCTGTGACTCTGTGACTCTGTGACTCTGTGATTCTGTGGTTCTGTGGTTCTGTGATTCAGTGACTCTGCAGTTCTGTGACTCTGTGACTCTGTGAATCTCTGGCTCTGTGAGTGTCTGTGGCTCAGAAGGGCTGCCTGTCAGCCAGAGTGTCTAACAAGGCAGCAGTTCAAGGCAGAGGAAGACATCAAACCAATTGGTGCCTGAATTTGTGCTCCTGAGAATGCAAAGGAAGTGCAGCCCAAATGAGCTGTGCAAGCACAGAAAGTTAATGTATGCTCGTTTGTATATCTGCCCATTGTCCAGGGGAACTCTCTGCTTCCTCTGGGGATCAATAATGAATAGACCCAGAAGGGAATGTTGTGCTAGCAGCAATTTCTCTTTTCCTACCATTTAACTCAGAACAATATGGAACCAAAACAACAAGGCAGCCTTTGAAAGGCTGGCAGGACAATGCACCCTATAGGACACCAGCCATTAAACTGAAGAGCACGAGGGGGACCTTTGCCCTGTGGATGCTGAGAATTCCTCTCAATTCCTTTATCCTGAGAATTCCTTTATCATCCCCACTGCAGAAGATCAGAGTTTGAGATACTCTCCTTACATCCCACCACACCCAAGTGTCACTACCCTGCTTTCACTAGCAGCAGATGGCAAGGCCAGAACTGAGATAAGCAAAAGAATTTAAAACAGGAAAGATGACTAAATTTGGGCTCTCCTCTCTCTCCTTAAATCTGGGTAGCTTAGCTCTAAACTGAAGGAGACTTCTGGTGACACCAGATGTGTTGGTCAGCCAGTTAAAGAATCAACAGCCCAAAAAAAAGACTCTGCAAGGCTTTAGCTTGGAGATAAACAATTCACCTGAGTCAATCCTGAACCACACCAGTGATGGCATCAATGATACACCAATATTATCAATGATACACCAATATTATCAATGATACACCAATATTATCTATCACTGCAGTTCCAGGGATGCAAAATGAAAGAGTTCACACTCTATCAGAAATGTGCAGAACCTGTAACAGCAATCCCAGAGTCACAAAGGCTTTGGTGTTTCCCTCACCCAGTGTGTGGATTAAAGATTACACTTGGCACAGGTAGGCAGAGAGGGAGCAGCTCACACTGCTCAGTGCCAGAGCACAAATCCAGGTAGTATTTCAAAGCCTACATTAATTTTACAGTACAAAGATATTGTGCAGTGCAAGGGCAAATGGCCTCGAACAGTGGCTGTGCCAACAATCCTCCATGGAAATCAAACCAGGCTCAGCTTTAGCTGTTCCACTAATCTCACTTTGAGCACAGAATTTTCATCTTCACTGCCCTGATTTTCTCCTGAGCGCTGGACAGATCTGGCAAATGAAAAGTGAGATTTATAGCCAGACAAAACTCCTTTCCTCTTCTTTTGTCCTTCTGCCAGAAACCCACCAGAAAGCCAAAGATTCTGTCCTGGAGAAGGTTAAAACAAACTGGGCACGTATTCCTGGGAAGGGAGAAGGAAAAGCTTTCTCTAGGGAGCATCAGCCTGTGGGATGTTGTGGTGCCTGCCTGGGGAGCCTGCCCTGGCTGAGGCTGTGCATCACACAGAACTTTAGGAAATAAGGCTGGTGGTTTATTTTTAATAGCAATATAACCACCACAGCTGTGCACAGAGAGAGAGCAACCTCAGCAACCAGGAAAAGGCTTCATGACATCATGAAATTAATTGATAATGGCATTTCACCAAGTGGGTCTGAGTATTACTTTTCAAATACAAAGTAGACCACAATTGAAAAGGCGAAATGGTTGATTTATACAAGAGATCAGAACAGATAAAACAGATCAGAACAATCCCACGGGAACAATAAGGAGAAATCAGCCCTGTAAACAATGACAGAATTCCTGATGGGAACAGTTTGGGGCTGGATGGGGCTGCTCAGCAGCCTCCTGTTTCCCTGAATTCCCCTTCCCAGGGAGTCCCTCCTTCCCAGCAATTGTCCCATTTCATTTCTCTCATCAGAGCAGGGCTGATATTGCCCAGACTGACCCAGGGACTGAGCTCATCCCTGTTTGAGGGGTTGGGAAAGCCAGGAGAAAACATCCCAGAGGTGAAAACACCTCAGCCATTCCCAGCCTCTAAATCCATCCCTCTTGGTTTCATCTCCTTGGTGAGAGATAAGGGGGTGAAGAAAGGAAACTGTTCACAGAATCAGCAGTGGTAACAGCTGGCCTTGCCTTCCCAGAGACCCACAGTGCCATTTGCCTTGGAAAAATCCCCATGGGTGGGATGAGCTGGGAGAAACACAAAATGAGATGGGCCAGGAGAACAGAAAATGGGATGGGCTAAGAGAACAAAAAATGGGATGGGCCAAGGAAACAGAAAATGAGATGGGCCAGGAGAACAAAAAATGGGATGGGCCAAGGAAACAGAAAATGAGATGGGCCAGGAGAACACAAAATAAGATGGGTCAAGAGAACAGAAAAGGGGATGGGCTAAGAGAACACAAAATGAGATGGGCCAAGAAAACACAAAATAAGATGGGTCAGGAGAACACAAAATGAGATGGGCCAGGAGAACAGAAAAGGGGATGGGCTAAGAGAACACAAAATGAGATGGGTCAAGGAAACAGAAAACGAGATGGGCCTGGAGAACAGAAAATGAGATGGGCCAAGAAAACACAAAATAAGATGGGTCAAGAGAACAGAAAATGAGATGGGCCAAGAGCAGGAAGCTCCTGAGGCTCTGCCCCAGCAGTCCCTGCTCATCACATTCTGTTCCCTTCATGCTGGCACAGGATTTTAGGGGTTAATCACAGGGTTTTAGGGGTTAATCACAGGGTTTTAGGGGTTAATCACTCTCTCTGGGAATCCCAAACCCTTGTGCTCTGTCCTCACCCAGCAGAAAATGTGCCCAGACGAAGGGGAAGTTGTTTAAAGCATGGCAGTCTCCAGCACTGAGATCTCCAGAACAGGATCTGTGCAGCCAAAATAAATGTGAGGAGCAGCAGGAAAGGTTCTTGTGCTGCCTCACACAACTTTCACCACTGGGAAAGAAGCAGGTGATTTTATTTTCTCACAGTGAAATCGGGGTTTTTCCAGCAGCTCTACCTTAATAAAACCTGCAGTGAGGGAGCAGCTTTCAGTCAGCCCTTTTCCCCCTAAATTCCAGCACAAAATGTGTAAACAGCCAGAAGAAAATCCATGTTCTCAGCCATGCAATGGACAATTCAAAGACAGGCTATTGTCTACAGCCAAGAGCAGCCTTAAACCTGGCTGAGTGAGAGGCAAAGCTTGTCCTGAGTGTGTAAACATGAAAATAACCCAGACATGATCCATTCGCAGAGAAAAAAAAATGTGGCAGGCCAAAAGGTTCCCTGATTCTCTCTGCTTTACACCGTGAAACAGCTTAAATTGTGTTTGAAAGGTCCTGGGGCTGACATCATTGTTTGCATGGACTTGAGTCATCCTTGGGTTGTAACAAACCCCTTCCAAGCAGCTGAGCCCAGGGCTGCTGTGTCATGGAGAGAGAGCTGGCAGCTCTGCCTCATCCAGAGAGAGCTGGGAAAAGAGGATTTGGGCTCAGAAAGGAGATAGGGAAAGGGATCTTGTGTCAGAAAGGAGATAGGAAAAGGGATCCTGTGTCAGAAAGGAGATAGGGAAAGGGATCTTTTCTCAGAAAGAACTGGGAAAGGAGATTTTGTCTCACAAAGAGTTGGAGAAGGAGATCTTGTCTCAGAAAGAACTGGGAAAAGGGATTTTGGCTCAGAAAGGAGATAGGAAAAGGGATCTTGTCTCAGAAAGAGCTGGGAAAAGGGATTTTGGCTCAGAAGGAGCTGGGAAAAGGGATCCTGTCTCAGAAAGGAGATAGGAAAAGGGATCTTTTCTCAGAAAGAGCTGGGAAAGGAGATTTTGTCTCACAAAGAGTTGGAGAAGGAGATCTTGTCTCAGAAAGAAGCTGGGGAAAGAGATCTTGTGTCAGAAATGTTATGGGTGAAGAAAGAAGCTGGAAAAATAAGATTTTTGTCGCAGAAAGAGTTGGAAAAAGAGATCTTGTCTGAGAAAGGGCTGGGAAAAGAGATCTTGTCTCAGAAAGAGCTGGGAAAGGAGATTTTATCTCAGAAAGAGCTGGAGAAGGAGATCTTGTCTCAGAAAGAAGCTGGGGAAAGAGATCTTGTATCAGAAATGTTATGGGTGAAGAAAGAAGCTGGAAAAAGAAGATTTTTGTCTCAGAAAGAGCTGTAAAAAGAGATCTTGTCTCAGAAGGAACTGGAAAAGGAGATCTTGTGTCAGAAAGATCTGGGAAAAGAGATCTTGTGTCAACTCAGATGAGAAAAGCATTTCTCCCCACGCCTGTGCTCGGCATTATTGTTTCTCCTGATACTCCTCATGGAGAGCAGTGGAAGCTCCTGGAATCTCTTCCCTGTAAATGATCTTTAACTGAGGAGTGGAGCAGCAGTGGGTGCCCTTCCCAAGGGGACAGGGGTGTCCCACTGACCCCGTGGGACCCTGTGGGATTTATTTTTTTTCCTGCAAGGATTTATTTTCCTGCAAGGATTTATTTTCCTGCAAGTTTTGCAGCAGAACCTGCCCAGAGTTTTACATTCCCTCCTTCCAGCATGAACCTCCCTGCTCCAAAGAGCTCTGGGCAAGCTCTTCCCAGGCTTTTCCTGCTCCTGAAAAATCAGGATTGCCCACACCAAGGGCTCCCAAAGTGCTGCTGTGTGGATGTGTGTGATGGCTCCTGGGGGAGCTGCATCACTGAGTGCAGGAGCAGAGGGAAATTCACATTTTGCAGCTCCTGGGGGACACTCTGTACGAGGTGTCAGCACCTTAAAGGTTGGAAACACCAAGCCCAGCTGAAAAATCAGGGAAATGCAGGATCAGGAGCAGGTTTTAGGATGATCCTTATTGCTAGAAAGGGCTGAAGTGAGGAATCGAGGAGGAGATTCTGGATTCTCCCCACTGCAGCTCTGGGGACTGGGAGGAAATTTCTGGAACTCCTAAATGAGAATATTCAGCCCTGATTTCACCTAATGAGCTCTGGATGAAAAGCAAACGACTGGAAATCTCTTTATACCAATTCAGCCATTTAAGGCAAGGGAAAAAAAAAAAAGTAAAGTATTTCTGAACACCCCCTGAACTTCTAAGAAACAGAATCATGCCCAAAAGAACAGTGAGAAAACGAAGCAGATGGTTTGTTGACGGTTTCTGCTGTAAGAACTTGCAGCATTTTCTTAAAAACTTGTACAAAATATTTATCTGTGAGCACTGGTGTGCTCTGAGTGAGAGCAGCAGGGTCCATTTGGGTCTGGAAGTCCATTTTGGGACTGGGAGGAAATTGCTGTAAGTCCTAAATGAGAATATTCAGCGCTGATTTCAGCTAATGAGCTCTGGATGGAGAGCAAACAGGATGAACACTCACAGCTCAGCTGCCTGAGAGTGTGTGCAGTATTCCCTGGGAGAAATCCCATTTTCCTCACTCTGATCCCCATTTTCTAACTCTAGAGGAATGGGCAGAGCAGCCCCAAAGCTCGGGGCTTTTCCTGCAAGCTGAGCTCGGTGTATCCGTGAGGAAAAAATTCCAGGTGAGCAATTCCTGAGCTGTGGGCTCTGAGGAAGAGAAACATTTTGGCTGAGGTGGTTGAGAGCCACGGTGGTTTTGTAAAAAATGGAACAGGTAATGACAGGGTCAGGCTTCCTTGACCCTCAAATCAAGAACAATCCCAGCAGGGCTGAAAACTCCCCTCTCCACTTCCTTGGCAATCACGTTCCCACAGTTCAGAAAAACACAGGAAGATCTAAGGAAACCTAAGTGGAAATGAAGAAGACAAAGGCAAGTGATCTGAAAATAGAAGGCTGGTCCATATATTTCCTTTACATTCTGGGCCTCTGGGTGGGTTTTGGCTGAATTTTGAAACTTTGAGGGCCGTGTGCTTTTGCCATTCCCTGCAGGGCACAAAGGAAAAAAGTGGATTTTTCAGACTTCCATCATTTGCAGGGTTAGATGAGGTTCTTGCCTTGTTGCTCAGTCAAGGACTCAGTGCTAAAAGTTTCCTGCTTGGAGCCAAAACAAAAGTCCTGGTCTCATGTATGAGATGTGACCCCTCTGCTTTCCCAGACACTGGGGGGAATTGCAAAAATTATTTCTTGTGAAAATTCAGTGCAGCAAGAAGATGAAGAGCTGGCAGAAAACAAGAGATTTGACTGCAGGTCTCACTTTGTTTTTTTTTTAGAAATCTCTGCACCAGAAAAAATTATAAAGGCAAAATTCATTTTGGGACAGAGAAGAGAAACTGTGCAGACCCCTGGTGTGGAAGGGCTGGGAAATTCCTCTTGGCTTCTCCTAATGTAAAAATTCGAGGAATCCTGAGCCCTGAGGGGAGTTTAGGAGACATCCAGGAAAGGGGGGGAGAGCAGGACAGGGGTGTAGGATGTAGTGGGGACAAAAAGGATGTGCTGCAAAGTCAGACTAATCCATGAGGGCACGAGGGTATTGGAGTGACTCATGGAGATGTCCACGGGCTTACTCACTCTCCATCATAAAATAAAACAGTTCTCAGATTGCTCCCTGTCCATCCTATAATAAAAGAGTTCTCAGATTGTTCCCTGTCCATCATAAACAATTCTCAGATTGCTCTCTGTCCATCATAAAATAAAACAGTTCTCAGATTGTTTCCTGTCCATCATAAAATAAAACAGTTCTCAGATTGTTCCCTGTCCATCATAAAACTCTTCCCAGAGTGCTCCCCATCCATCAGAGTGCTCAGCTGTGTTTCACTGTTGGTAAAAGACTGGAGAAGTCAGGAATGGCACAGGGCAGCAGCTCAGCTCCCTCTGTGTGTGAATTCCCTGCTCCCATTCCCACGGCCTTTGGAAGTGTCCAGCACTCAACAGGGAGGAATTGACACAAAATGGGCACCCAGCAGTTCTGCTCATCACAGCCTCGGGGTCAGGCTGATCCTGATCCTGATCCTGATCCTGATCCTGATCCCGATCCTGTTCCTGATCCTGATCCTGATCTGATCCTGATCCTGATCCCGATCCTGTTCCTGATCCTGATCCTGATCCTGATCCTGTTCCTGATCCTGATCCTGATCCTGATCCTATCCTGATCCTGATCCTGTTCCTGATCCTGATCCTGATCCTGATCCTGATCCTGATCTGATCCTGTTCCTGATCCTGATCCTGTTCCTGATCCTGATCCTGATCTGATCCTGATCCTGATCCTGATCCTGATCCTGATCTGATCCTAATCCTGTTCCTGATCCTGATCTGATCCTGATCCTGATCCTAATCCTGATCCTGATCCTTCCCCACTCCTGTCTGAGTCTCTGATGTGAAATCCTGTGCAGAAACTTTGATTCCCAGGATTTTTGCTCCTGATGGTTGCAAGCTCTGCTCCTGGAGTCCTGCTCCCTGCAAGCCTTCTATTAAATGCCATTTCCAGATAAAAACCTTGACTGGATTTTGGCATTTTGGATTTTGGATTTTGGCAGCTTCTACTCTTTTCTCTGTGGCCTTAACAAGAAAAATTAAAGGAGTGCCTAAAGGAGAGCTCAGTTCTCTATTGCACACGTTTTATCCAGCTTTTTTTGGGCAGCCACTTGTCCTGGGGGTTGTTACTGGGGACATTTGGATGCACCAGAGCTGCTTTCTGAAGGAAAGCACTGGGGACATGTTTAATTCAATCCTAGCTGCTGTTTAGATACTCCAATATCCTTTAATTGCTTCCACTCCTAATTCCCATTCCAGTGACGTCAGGTTTGGAGAAAAAAGGGAAGGTGGATGAGAGGAAATTCCAAAATGAGCATGTGAAGCTCAGTGGGGCTGTGCCTCAGGGTGCTCACTGTGAAAGTCCAACCCTGCCTCCTGGAAATCTCCTGTGTAGCTTTAAAAATTTAAAAAATTTTAAGAATTTTTAAAGATGCAGGTGGCTGCTGCTGCTACCCCCAAAACTCTCTTGCAATGAGAACTGAGAGCATCTTCTTTGTGATTTTTCTGGTGACCAAGTGACCCTTCCTGCATCACAGGACCAGATGTGTCCCATCCCCCAGTAGAAATGGGATAGAAAAATCCCTCAATAGATATGGGATAGAAAAATCCCTCAGTAGAAATGGGATAGAACAGGTTTTCACCCTCCTCCAAACTGCCCTGGTGTTCTGGGAGACAAACCTCCAAAAAGCTCAGGTCACCTTCCCTGGCTGTACCTGAGGAATCTCCTCTTGGGCTTGGAAAGCTTTTGCTCACGTGCATAAAGTTATTACCAACATAAATATTCTGTATTCAGCCCAACCTCAGATATTAATTCAAAGTGCAGGAGATTGAGTTGCCACTTTGTACAAATAATTTGTCAAAAAATGAACAGTGCAGGGAACGTGTGAAAGGGCAGAAATGACCCAAGTGGACCCTGCTGCTCTTACTCACAGATAAATGTTTTGTACAAGTTTTTAAGAAAATACTGCAAGGTCTTACAGCAGAAAAACCTTCAACAAACCATCTGCTTCGTTTTCTCAGTGTTCTTTTGGGTATGATGCTGTTTTTTTAGAAGTTCAGGGAGTATTCAGAAATACTTTACATTTTTTTTTCCCCTTGCCTTAAATGGCTGAATTGGTATAAAGAGATTTCCAGTTGGTTTCAAATGTGGCAGCTTCAGCAGGAGGCTCATATATCACCAGCCTAAAAAAAGGCTCCTCTGCTTTTTAGAACGTTTTTCCCACAGTAAAGCAAATGTTTGGGAGTAACACCAATTAGGACACAATTTTTAAATTTTTTTTTGGGGGAAAACAACCCCTCAGTGCCTCTGCCTTGGCACAGCCACACTCATCCTGCTGGACTCTGTGACTATCCCAGCTGGAAAACTGAGAGGAATTTCAGCTCCTGAAGCTTTTATCTACTGAGACATGGTTTAATTGAAATCTCTGTGTTAACAAGCTTCGTTGCCCATCCAGTATATTCAATTTGTAGAAGATGTTGCAAAATTAAACATCAACAACAACAAAAAAAGTCAATTCCAAAAGTGCTTTAATTTCAAAGCCATCGAGCAGGACCTAATTTTTCTTCTTCAATCTTATAATAATTTCCAGTGTTAAGTCACTGAAATGGCTGAGTTTATTCCAGTACCCAAAAAGTGACTTGGATTGCTCCGATATTAAAAACCTCCTGGTGATCATGTCAGCAGGTAAAATATACGGAATTTTTCATGCACCGTTTAAGGTGGAAGAATTTCTTTGCAGATTGTTTTTCCAAGGGCTGATTCTGAACCATCCCACTCCGTACCTAAAACCTGTGCCAGCTGCACCATCATTACTAAATCACCACATCAGTGCCAATTTCTGAGCAGCAAGACCCCAGCCAGTGCTCTGAGGAGTTGAGAAGCAGCTGAGCAATGAGCAAAAGGAAAGTGGGAATTTAATGACACTCATCATGGAAGCAAATGAGGAAATTTAAAGATTAGAAATTTTTGTATTTTAGAGTAAGGTGGGAAATCAGTGGGATGATGTTTGTATGGTCTCCTCCCCCTGCTGAAAGCACCAAATAAGTCAGGAATTCTCCAAAGGAGAGCTGGATAAATGCAATGGCCAGAATTTCCTCAGTTCTATTGCTGGAGATGAACTTGGAGGGAAGAGTGGCTGAGGATGGATACCTGGGTACTGAGCAGCTTCCACAGTTTTAGGATTTTCCTTCTGGCTGCTCTGCAGGTGGAATTGTTTGGACTGGAATCAGAGTCAGCCCTGCCTAACTGTGGCCACAGAGATCTCAGGTGCTGGAGTCAGTGAGTCAGGAGTCCCTGGGAATTCTTCAGAGAGAAATTCAGTGCAGGGATTGAATTAAAACTTTTAGGTGAATTGAAGTAGGTTAAACCACTCACACATAAAGCAGGGGTGAAAGTTTAGGTTTTAGTATAAGTAAGCAAGTGAGTAGAATGGGTTTTTAGTGCTTTTAGTAACTAAAAGGTCTTAGATACCAATGCAGAAGTTTGAGTTCTAGTGAAAGTTGAAAAATATAGTCTTAGATACTAAAAGTTCTGTGGAGGTTCCAAGAACACAGTTTTAAACATAATAAAGCTATAGTAAGAATATTGCTTACATTGTTGAAATAAAACAAGATAGATCGTGTCCATAGCTTATACCTAGCCTGATATGCTAAAAATCTAAAATTCTAATAAGTTCCAAAGTAGTGGTCTGAGTTTGTGTCTTTGCTTGTTGGGAAGTTTCTATATAAAAACATGCATTAGAGAAAGCTGGTGCTTTTTACCATTGCTTTTACCATTTGCTTCTGCTTCCTTTTGGAGCTTTATACCAAAACTTAGCACTGACTTTGGTACCTTTAGTACCTTCGAGACTTTTGCTTTAAGACTGATGTGCTCCTACAATAAATAACTTTATAACAACTATGAGCTAGCTTGGCTTGTAAAAAAAAAAAACCAACCTGCCAAGTTGGGTGCCTAAGAGCACCTGGAGGTTTAACCTCCCACCAGGGAAGGCTGAACTGCAGCCGAGGGGTAAATCCAGGCTTTGGGAGGTCGAGCTGAGCTTCACTGAGCTCGGTGCTCGAGAGGAGGGCAAGGTGACACCAGATACCAGAGCTGTCCCAAATCCTCGGCCTCCCAGCCCAGGAGGGCACCCAGGGGCTGTGCTGATGTTTTATCTCATCCTAAAGATGAGCCGAGCTCCTGACATCCCCAGTGCTGCTCCCAGTCCCTCACCACGGGCACAGGGATGTTCCTCCCTCCCTCCCTCTTTGCCTTCTCTTGGAGGCTTTGTGCCTGCCACCGATGGCAAAAGGAATCTGGACCAAATTCCAAGGTCATCAGGGCTGAAAGGAGTAGGGAAGGTAAAGACCTGGGCAGCATCTCCAGCCAGGCTTTCCCCCTCAATTCCCAGAGCTCCACTTCACCCCTGGAGCCTCAGGAACGCTTGGGCTCGTCACATTTTCTCCCACCTCCCCTGTAATTATCCCTCTAATCCATCAGAGCCTGTGGTGATTTATGCCTCCGTGAAACCCCCAGCGGATTTTGGGTAGCTTTTGCAGATAGTTCGGAGTTCAGAGCTCCCAGCTGCTGCTGCAGGTGTCAGCCAGCTGGAGGAGATCTCAGGAATGCTCCCGGGGCTGCTCCAGGTGCAGCCCAAGGTGTGGGCACTGCTGGCACAGCTGGCACAGCTGGCACAGCACAGATTCCCTGGGCACCCCACGGATCCTGAGGGCTCCTGCTGCAGGGGCCACCTGCCAGCTCTGCTGCTTCAGCTTCTCCTGGAAAAGCTGGACAAGCCCCTTGGATGCACAAGCTCAGGCTCAGCTATTTATTCTGCAGGTGACCGTGGGGAAGATGTGAAATTCCCCCGGGTTTGTGGTGCCTGCCAATCAGTCCCTTTCTGCAGAAGGAATACATTAAATCCCTGAACGAATCCAAGAAAATCAAGGGCCGTGATGCTCCACAGTGTTTCCAGAAGCTATCCTCTTAACTGTGAAAAGATTATAATGTGCTGAAGAACAACAGCCTCGTGCTGTGCAATCCATCCACTACCCCCTCCAAAAAAAAAAAAAAAAATTAAAAAGTCCTTTTTGTCGCAAGGAATTCCCCAATAAACAAGAGCACATCTCCCTTACACAATTTGCAGCGTCATGAATGAATAGCTCAGTAATCCAGCAAAATCCTCATGCTTAATGAGATAATGAAAAGTCATACGGCGGATGGAAAAGCTCTCCCAAATCTCATTAACCTGCCTCTTGGCTTTTCTGATAGCAGCAAAAAGTGGGAATAAATCCGGGGGGAAAGGGAGTTTGCTGCAAAGCAAAATGAGTTTTGGAGAGCAGGGGATCTAACCTGGCACCTTGGGCTGAGAAGGGGAAGGCGGTGAAGAAGCACCACGCGAACAAAAAATGGAAATATCAAAGAATCAGAGTTGGAATATCAAAGAGAATGCCCGCGATGTCAGTGCCCAGAGCTCCAGCCTGAGCCCCAGGACAGCGGGACAGCCCAGGCTCCCAGACAGCTCCTCCTTTTAAAGCCTCAGCTCTGCCTCAGCTGATCAAACACGACCAGAAACCCTCGCACACCGAGGGGAAAAAGCCACAATTCCGCCAACGTTCACAAGCTGCTATTTTTAATCAAGCGGCCAAACCTCGAGGGGGGAAACCCCCATTAAAACCTGACCTTTATGTGCGACACCTTCAAGGGGGTTTAATCCTTTCCCCTCTATTTCCAAAGCTCCGTTTTAACGGAGTTTTGGCGTTTGGGGACAGAGCGGTGACACCTGCGGCTCTCAGGTGGCTCCGGAGGAGCACCAAAAAAAAAAAAAAGGTGGAAAAACTCAAAAAATCATCCCGTAGCGCTCTCCTGAGGCTCCCCGAGGGACAGCAGCCATCTGCGGGGTATCCCCCCCTGTCCCCCCCGGGCCCGGGCGGCTCTTACCGTGCAGCAGCAGCCCCTGAAGGGCACAGATGGCCAGCAGGGCACTGGCCCGGGCCAGCATCCCGGGGCCGCTCCTGGTGCGAGTCCCGAGCCCGCTGGAAAAAAGTTTTCCTCGGCTGCCAGAAGTTTGGGAAAGCCGGAGAGGGGAGGGATCGTCACTTGTTGATTCCAGTTAAATTGTTCTTCCCATTCACCGCTTCATCCTGGCGCTGCGGGTTGTGTTCGCTTTCTCTTCTTCCCCAAGTTCTGGTTTTTTTTTTTCCTAAACCCCCTTTCCTCAATCACCTTTTTCCTTCTTTCCCCCTGTTTTTCCAATCCCGGTGTCTGGAGGTTGGGGGGGAGCCTCGGAATCCTCCCGAACCCTGGAGCGAGGAGGTGAAAAAGCGGAGCAAAAACACCGGGAAAAGTTTGGCAAAAAGTTCCCTCCCCTCGGCGAGCGGCAGCGCGGAATTTGGGATAGAGTGGCTGAGCCGCACAGGCTCCTTTGGGATGGATCGGGTCGGATCCTTCCTCTGGGATGGATTGATTCTCTCCTCTGGGATAGATTTCTCCTCTGGGATGGATCGGGTCGGATCTTTCCTCTGGGATGGATTTATCCTCTGGGATGAATTTATCCTCTGGGATGAATTTATCCTCTAGGATGGATTTCTCCTCTAGGATGGATTTCTCCTCTGGGATGGATTTCTCCCCTGGGATGGATTTCTCCCCTGGGATGGATTTCTCCCCTGGGATGTATCTGCAGGTGCAGAAGGACAGGGAGTGCCCGGAGCTCACCTGGCTCTACCTGCCCAGGGCGGGCAGCGGGCATGGCCGGAGCCCCCCGGCTCTGTCTGTCTGTCTGTCTGTCTGTCTGTCCCCTCCGCCTTGCTTTGCCTTTCGCAGGGAAGTTTGATGCGAGCCCGAGATTCTTTATAGGGACAGGAAAAAAAAAAAAAAAAAAAAAAGGAGGAAGGAGAGACGTCACCAGGCGAGGCGAGGGGACTTCACTCCGGCTCTCCCTCCCTGTCCCTGCACACAGCTCCTGGATTTCCTGCTGCTGCTGCCCGAGACGGGCGACAGAGAAGGGAAAAGTGAATTTTTCCTCTGCGGAGCCCGAATTCGGGAGCATCAGGTGGCATCACCTGGCCCCAGGGGCACAGAGGTGACATCTGCCCTGTCCCCGGGGCTCGGGGACGGGTCCCCAGCAGAGCTCTGTCCTGCCAGAGCCGCTCTGGGCCCCCCTTGCCCCCGGCTATTTCACAGTTTGGGGAGCTCTTTCTGCTGCTGTGTCCTGCTGGGATGTCACCTCCACCCTCCCTGCCCTGCTGAGCCTCCCGTGCTCTTGGGGCACCGAGAAAACTCCGTATTTCAGGGAATCCCAATGATATTATTTGTATTTAATATGATATTCAACATTCTATTCAATCTTATACTCAGTATTTTATTTAATATAATTTAATTCTAATTTAATATATATAAAACGTATTATTAATTATATTTACAAATATAATTGATATATTTTTACATGGCTGCCACCCCGATCCCTGCTGGGTTTCTCACCTTACTTCAACGCACATATCAGATGTGTGGCTTTGAATGTAAAATAATAGATAATATTGTGATAATGAGAGAGTGGTGGAAGCTCCACAGCTGCCCCCGTAGATTGTCCTTCCCAATAAACCCAAAAATCCCAACAATCCAAATAATAATAATAATCCAAATAATCCAAATAATACCAATAATCCAAATAATACCAATAATCAAAAAAATACCAATACCAATAATCCCAATAATCCAAATAATATCAATAATCCAAATAATACCAATAATACCAATAATCCAAATAATACCAATAATCCAAGTAACACCAATAATCCAAATAATCCCAATAATCCCGATCCCATCTGGGGTCACTGCTGTTACAGGACCTTTACACAAAGCACTGCCAGTCCCTGTGCCTCAGTGATGGGGTTGGTTTGCTCTTTTTTTTTTGTTTGTTTGGTTTGTTTTTGTCCCTCTTACTCAGTTTGGGTTTTTTTTGGTTTTTTTTTTTTTTTTTTTGCAAAAGAAAAGACAGAGCCAGCAGGTGCATCAGATTTTTACTGGGTGGAGATCAGGGGGTTTAGTGACACCGGGCTGGGCTCACACCTCATCTTAATTCAAAATATAAATCCTTAATGTCCATAATAACTCTGAGTTCTTCACTGGAGCAAAGGGAGATGCAGGTGCAGTTCTGAGAGTTACAAATCCAAAGGATCACTTCAGAAGGGCAGGGTTGATGCCTGGTGTAGAAATGTCCCAAATTCAACAAGAAATTGGGCACAGGCCCCAGGTATTGCCAGGTTTATGGACAAGAAGCCTCATTTCTCATCCTCAGTGTTGAATCGTGAATGATTTTCTCAACATGATCTTCATAGAAATGCCCACATCGTTGTCAAGATGATAAATGCATTTTCTAGGCCTAAAATTAATTTTAAGACCATGCAACTTTCCTCAGATATGGGTTCCAGTAAAGGAA
The DNA here is from genome assembly GCA_037013685.1 of Acridotheres tristis. Taxonomy (NCBI): domain Eukaryota; kingdom Metazoa; phylum Chordata; class Aves; order Passeriformes; family Sturnidae; genus Acridotheres; species Acridotheres tristis. The sequence goes on along the minus strand of CM072889.1, from coordinate 1,519,715 downwards.
TCCTAAATGACTGTGGATAATAGTAAAGACTGATCCCATAGGTGCCTAACTGGAGAATCAGAACTCTAACATAATTATAGGACTGGAGTTTATTTGTAATTTATGGGGAAGTGTTTAAAAATTCATTAGAGGTTACTTACTGGCTGGTAATAAATTGTGTTGTATTTGTGTAATGCCCCAGATAATCTTTTATCTGTTGATAAATGTAATTGATCTTTTAATTGAGATTAAATGCCTCCAGTGTGTGGTTTCACAAGGAATTCAGTGTTAGAACCTGGTCAAGCAGTCCTGAGTTTATAACACTTTATTTTCTCCCTCATAATATGCAAAATAAAAGTTATAAGAAGGGCACAGTTTGTTCCTGTGCCTGGAGCAACCAGTTAGAGCTTTTCCAAAGGAAAGCAGAATTCCCTGGCACAGCAGCCTGTCCTGCTCACACACATGGGGAATTTGCTAACTGGGCTAGAACCTCTTCATAAAAACCCAGCTGATTTTTCCATGGCAGGTATTCCATCCCAGGAGCTCAGAGCTCTTTACCAATATCAGCCTCAGCATGCTCAGGGCAGCAGAAGCAGGGCAGGAAAAGTTCATTTCCCTTCCTCACCAGGCACTTTGAGCCTTGCAAGGCACCCAGCAGTTGTAGCAGTGTGACCTCACTAAATAAAAATCAATTACGAAATAAAAATAATAAAAATAATAAAAATGACTAATTAAAAATAATCCCAACACGAGGGAGTGAAGGTGGCTCGCAGACAATTGGGAGGGGAAGCAGCAACCTGCAGGAGTTTGGCTGGAATTCCAGGATATGGAATCTGCTCTTTGTAGGATCAAGACAGGGGGGGTTTGTGGGGCCTGAGTGAGCCCAGGAAATTCGTGGTCACCCTTTGTGGTATCTCCGTCCTTATGGGCAGAGTGTCATGTTAATCCCTTCTGCCAGCTCGGCAGGGAACAATTCCAGAGCTGGAAACTCTTCCCTTCATCTCTGGTGGTGCTCATCCATGGGAGGGGACACAGGGAGTGCTGGGGATCAGGGCTGGAATTGCATCCTGTGCTGGTTTTGGCTTTAAATGTAAAACATTTTGAGCCCAAATGGAGTTTCCCAGCTCTGGGCTGGTTCCCAGTGGCAGCAGAGCCAGAGTCAGGCTCTCCTGACCCAGCCCCATTTCCCAAATTCTCTCTGCCAGTGCCTCTTTGCCTCCCTCAGCCCCTAATCCTAAATTTTAGCAGGGTAATCGTGCCCTGTGTGTTGCCCTGGGATGCCTTTGCTGCCAGCTCCACACAGGGAATCCTGGCAGAGTCAGTTGTGCAGTTTGGAATTGTTTGGAATTGTTTGGAATTGTGGAACCCCGGAGCTGAGCTCTGCCTAAGGACAGAGCAGCAGAGAGGACAAAGGAAGGGATTGAAAGCCATTGCTCCGTGCTGGTGATCTCAGCTCCAGCGAGCCAGGGAACACCCCAGAGTGTCACTGTGGATGTGCACCCACATCCCTGTGCCCTGTGCCCTTCCTGCATGGACAGTGCCCCGTGTCCTGCAGATCCAAACTCTGCAAGAGGCGTGTGGGGTGTAAGTCATGAGTGGTTTGTCACCAGTCCCTGCTTTCCCTCAAAGCCAGGATTAATGGAAGCACAATTGAGGTGATTCTCGTGTTTGGATGTTTATTATATCTTATCAGAAATTGCACAAAGTGTGACAGCACCTCCAGCTCCTTGCTAGAAGTGGGGAAATGGCTCCAGCTGAGCCTGCTTGGAGGCTTTTTAAAGCTAAACAAACTAATAGACGTTTAACACCTCCATTATTTCTCCTTTTGACCCAATAATAGATTCCCACAACCCTTAGATTGCCATTAGACTGACCATCTAAAAGTGAAGAAGACAGAAGAAGAAGAAGATGAACAGAGAAAAAGACACCACCCCAAATTCTCCATCTTGTCCCATACCCACCACTATTCTATAAAAACCTCAAATTTAAAACCCATCACCCAGTGAAAACACACACACCTGACCCACTGCACATTGGTGATTCCTAACTCATTATTCAGATTTCCTAACTCATTATTCAGATTTCCTAACTCATTATTCAGATTTCCTAACTCATTATTCACATTTACTAACTCATTATTCATATTTCCAAGCCTTCTCCAAGGTTTCAGCTCCAGAGCAGTGTTTTCCATGGAGTCTGTGCCTGGAAGCACAGAAATTTCAAAGACTCCACATTTCTGGGATCCAGCAGTGGTGAAGAAGGGGGGACATTGCCAAGGTGCCTGGCAGCTCTCTGCACTAAACCCCTGCCTGCCCCTGAGCCCAGCTATTCTTTATTTGCCTTCTTCTATTGCATTTCTGACCTGCAGCACAGGCGAGGTGCTGCCTGCACACAGGATGTGCTCCCTGAGCCACGAACAGAAAGTTTGATGGCAAAGCCATCAGTTCTCAGTGCACAGAGTCCAAATCCCTGCCGGGGCCAGCAGCACTGCCAGCATTGCTGCCTTAATTCCCAGGAAAGCTGCAGGGCTGGGTGTGCCTCTCCCCACAACCAGCCCTGCACACACATCCCCCAGTTCCCTGGGGATGGAAATCCGAGTTAACATTGTCACTCTGTGGGCAAAAAAAAAGGGTGGAGAGCTTGCAGATAAAAATATTTTTCCCTGGAAAATGGCATGTTATCAAAACAGAAACGTTCCGTGGGTGTGCTCTGGCTGCAGTGACTTCTGCTGGGGATGGACTTTCCAAGGAATGAAAGCACCATCCCAGCCTGGCCTGCAGCTTGGTGATGTCCTGTGTGTGCAAGGCTTGGTTTTGAGTGATGAGCCTGATTTGGGTCAGAAAATTGTATTTTCACATCTTGCCAAAGTCCTCAGCAAGCCCACTGGCTGAGCTTTGGTCGTTTCAATCAGCTCCTTGCAGACGTGTTTGCTTACTTATTCCTTTGTTTAGAAAAAGAAAAGAAAAAAAAAAAAAAAAAAGGCTTCAAGAAAACCCCATTTGGCTCAAGCACAGAATGGGAACAAAATGTTTCTCTAGCTGGGAAAAACATTTCCTGCCCAGCTTTGTTCAGGCACACAGCAGCACTCAGGCCATGGGATCAGGGGAGGTGTGGGACCAGCAGGGCCATGGGCACGTCCTGGTGTCCTCTGTGGAAAACAGCAAAAAAAAATTGGTTTTAATCGATAATTCAACGATGGAAGAGGCCTGTCACTCACTTCAAACAAGAAGAAAGTACAGGTGAAGTAATATACTGCAAGAAGTTTTGTTTTTGTATAAAAACTGCCAAGAATGAGGGGTTTTCCTCTGGTGTCACCATTTCTCCATCCCTGCCTGGCATCCTGACATTCCTCCCTCCCTTTGTCCCTGCTGCTCTTCAGCGAGTGAACAGCTCCTCAAACACGTGTTCAGACAGCACAGGAGAGCAGGACATCTCCTCCTTTGCTGGAAATGTGGGAGATTAAAGGGCTGAAGAGCACTCACCTCCCCTCCCATGGCTGCAGGAGCTGCAGTGTTCCTGTAAAATTCAGCATGGGGGAATGGCTGATGTTCCAGCTCTTTGTGTTTCCTCTCTGAGGTTGTTTTGGAGCATCTCCTTGTAGCTGTTTGACTGGAATCCTTTATTTCTGAGTCTGCCTGGGGAGATCCTTACAGCTTATAAATAAAATGTAGGGCCCGTACAGCTCTTACAGAGAATTAACTGGTTTGGAGCAGCAGCCAGACTGCTGAGCCAAGAGAACAAAACAAGAGCCACGGTAAGGAAAATAAATAGCCACCAACAAAAGGAGGCAGGCACAGGGTTTGATCTGCTTTGTCCTGCCAGAGTCTGTGGCAGGAAGACAAAGATATCCACCTAACGGGGAAGAAATTCCTGAGCCAGGTTTCATCCACACACAGCATTTCAGGTAAGGAAAATCTTCCAGCCCTTTGAGGTACCTTCATGCCGACCTTCTCCCAGCACTGACCTTCCTCAGGCACAGCCAGATTTCATGTGCAGGGCTTTCCTTTGCCAGAGTATGAACTTCAAAGTGTGAGAAAAAATGAGTTCCAGCCAGCGACCAAGAATGCTCGTTTTATTTATTTTAGTTTGGATTCTAATTCCCTTCTTACTCTTTCTCCCTCTGTGGGGATAAAGCAGGATTTTCTTACCACTCAGACTGGGAATGAGAAGCTGGGGTTGTGTCCTGGTGCTCTCTGCAGACATTCCCTTCCCACTGGAGCTTCCTGCTCACGTCTCCAGGGCACCATCCCAGCAAGAACTGATTCAAAGAATCAGGCAGTCCCAGAAGTGCTGGGTTAATTCTGCCAGCAGCACAAAGCCGGAGTCCTGAACTCTTTAATTCGGCACCAGTTTATCACTCAGCTCTTCCCAGGTACCAGTTCTTGGTCTGGAGGGGTTTAAAAGCCAAAATTCTAAATGCTGCCCCTCCTGCTGCTGCCTAACCCAAACTGGGGCAGGTTTGGTTCAGCCTTCCTGGCTGTTCCCTCAGCCCCTGGTGACTGCAGGAGCCACAGGGCAGCAGCTGGAGCAGGGGGAGATGTTCCCCCAGCACTGCAAGGCCAGTGGGGAGAGGCCAGTCCAGCCCAGACATCCCAGTCTAGACCAGACATCCCAGTCCAGCCCCAGACATCCCAGTCCAGCCCCAGATATCCCAGTCCAGCACAGACATCCCAGTCCAGCACAGACATCCCAGTCTAGACCAGATATCCCAGTCCAGCCCCAATGTCCCAGTCCAGCCCCAGACATCCCAGTCCAGCCCCAGATCTCCCAGTCCAGCCCCAGACATCCCAGTCCAGCCCCAGACATCCCAGTCCAGCCCCAGATCTCCCAGTCCAGCCCCAGACATCCCAGTCCAGCCCCAGATGTTCCAGTGTCCCAGTTCAGCCCCATCCAGCCCCAGATGTCCCAGTTCAGCCCCAATACCCCAGTCCAGCCCAGCTGTCCCAGTCTAGCCCCAATGTCCCAGTTAAGCCCCAGATATCCCAGTCCAGCCCCAGATATATCAGTTCATCCCCAATGTCCCAATTCAGCCCCAATGTCCCAGTTCATCCCCAGTGTCCCAGTCCAGCCCCAGACATCCCAGTCCAGACCAGATCTCCCAGTCCAGCCCCAATGTCCCAGTTCAGCCCCAATGTCCCAGTCCAGCCCAGATATCCCAGTTCAGCCCCAGATCTCCCAGTTCATCCCCAGACATCCCAGTTCAGCCCCAGATGTTCCAGTGTCCCAGTTCAGCCCCATCCAGCCCCAGATGTCCCAGCTCAGCCCCAATGTCCCAGTTCATCCCCAGTGTCCCAGTCCAGCCCCAGCTGTCCCAGCTCAGCCCCAGACATCCCAGTCCAGCCCCAGATATCCCAATCCTCATCCAGCTCCAGCTCCAGCCCCAGATATCCCAGTCCAGCCCCAATGTCCCAGTTCATCCCCAGTGTCCCAGTCCAGCCCCAATGTCCCAGTTCATCCCCAGTGTCCCAGTCCAGCCCCAATGTCCCAGTCCAGCCCCAGCTGTCCCAGCTCAGCCCCAATGTCCCAGTTCATCCCCAGTGTCCCAGTCCAGCCCCAATGTCCCAGTCCAGCCCCAGCTGTCCCAGTCCAGCCCCAGCTGTCCCAGTCCCCTGCCAGCAGAGCTGCAGAGCCCAGCAGTGCTGTGGGTGTCATTAATGGTGGCACTGTTCCCTCTCCCCACTGCAGGTGCCCCAGGGACGTGCCCAGCCCTCCTCAGGCTGGGCTGCCATGGCCCTGTCACATTCCACAAGTGAATGCTCCCTGTCTCCATAGGGTGAGCACTGGGATCGTCCCTGGTTTGCACACCCCTGGTTTATTCACTGCTCCAAAGCCAAGCAGCACAAGCTCCATGACTCAGTGCAGCCACGAGGCAAAAATAGCAGCTGGTGTGCTGAGAGCATGGGGACAATCAAAGGGACACTGTCTCCCAAAACTGAAATGTCTGCAAACCAGCTCTCAGCCAGCACAGGGCCAAAAGAAATGTTTCTTCCACGGACTTATTTTATTTTGGAGATCTGAAAGGAAGCAGTTGCTGCAGACAAGTGGACATTGTGCTGGAGGTTGGAGAAACGAGACGTGGTGGCACAAAGACACTGATAGTGGGGCTGCCATCACTGCTCTGCATTGTCCAGGCCCAGAGGGACTGAATAAAAGCTTGAGCTGGAGCCAGTGTGAGTGAACAGAAGGGAATGGGCAGATTCCCACTGCCCTTAATGAGTTTTGGCTCTGAACCTACATGAAGAGCCAGAACTAGCAGTGAATAAACTGGATTCTCAAAATCCTTTCACCTCTGACAGGACAGGCTGGAATCAGTAGAGTGCCAGTGGGAATCTGTTTACCAAGCAGTTTTTTTCCAAAGGTGGCTTTGTCCCACATGGAATAGAAAGGCTGAGCTGTGAGTGTTGTCCAGGATGGAACCTCAAAGCAGAAACCCCAAACAAGTCGTGGCTCCACCACCTTTTCCAGCCTCCTTTGTCCCCCTGCCACCAAGGCCAGCCCTATTACCTGCAGTGGGGGTGTCACACTGAAAATGAAGCTGTGAACACAAAGTCCTTCAGGAAAACGGGCACCTGGCTCAAGGCTGTGGTGTTTCCTCTTGCTGGAAGGACTTGGTGCAGCCCTGGGGCACAGCAAAAACAAGACACTGGCTCAGTTAACTGGGAAATTAAGAAGGAAATGCAAGGAGAGCTTATAGGAGGACAGCAGGGTTCATTTGTCTGTCCACTCCTGCTCACCCCAGGGGTTGGGTGTTGAAGGAGAGCAGAAATATCTCAAATTTGTTCATCACCCGTGCTTTGAATAGAAATCTGAGGAGCCCGTGATGGCTTTTGCAGGCAGGCAGAGCTGGGTGTGAGAGCCTTTCTCAGCAAGGTCAGTGAGTGAGTCAGAGCAAGGCCAGCAAGAGCAGGCAGGAGCAGCCTGAGGGGAGCTGGGGACAACAGGAGCCCCTTTGTCCCCCACGAGTCCTCAGCCCTGCTCAGGGGAGAGGGGACAGTGCCACCATTAATGACACTCACAGCTCTGCTGGGCTGGGCTGGGACACTGGGGCTGGATGGGGCTGGACTGGGACACTGGGGATGAACTGGGACATTGGGGCTGGAATGGGAGATCTGGGGCTGGATGAGGCTGAACTGGGACATTTGGGCTGGACTGGGACATTGGGGCTGGACTGGGACATTGGGGCTGGACTGGGACACTGGAGATGAACTGGGACAGCTGGGCTGGACTGGGAGATCTGGGGCTGGACTGGGACATTGGGAATGAACTGGGACATTGGGGCTGGACTGGGACATTTGGGGCTGAACTGGGACATTGGGGCTGGACTGGGACAGCTGGGGCTGGATGGTGCTGAACTGGGACATTGGGAATGAACTGGGACATCTGGGCTGGACTGGGACATTTGGGCTGGATTGGGACATTGGGGATGAACTGGGATGTCTGGGGATGAACTGGGACATTGGGAATGAACTGGGATATCTGGGAATGAACTGGGACATTGGGGCTGGACTGGGATGTCTAGGAATGAACTGGGACATTGGGGCTGGACTGGGATGTCTAGGAATGAACTGGGACATTGGGAATGAACTGGGATGTCTGGGAATGAACTGGGACATTGGGGATGAACTGGGATGTCTGGGAATGAACTGGGACATTGGGGATGAACTGGGATGTCTGGGAATGAACTGGGACATTGGGAATGAACTGGGATGTCTGGGCATGAACTGGGACATTGGGGCTGGATGAGGATTGGGATATCTGGGGCTCTGCCCCTGAATTTCAGAGATAAAAACACATTTCTTGGATGCTCTTTCCCAATAATAAAAGCTGGAGAGACCTTGTCACTCTCAAGCTGCATTCTGCTGCTTGGCTGTCAATAAAGTCAGGTTTGCTCTTCCCATTGCTTTCCTTTGCCCAGGTTTCTCTCTCAGTGGGATATCAGACATGGGATGGGAGGAACCATCTCCCATCAGGACATTCTGATTCAGTGCTGGGATTCAAACTGCTCCTCCTCCAAAGCTCAGTGTCCTGCTCCTGCTCTGCACAGGGAAATCTGAGGATTTAGCCACATTCCCATGAGATTTGTGCTCCAGATCTGCAGTGACAGCCACTGGGTGCTGAGGTTATCCTGGACAAGGATCCCAGATCTGGCAGCAAGGAGGGAAAGTTTTTTGGGATTAAACAGGAGAAGGATGTCACTGCAGCCTCCCATGGCACCCTGGCAAGCTGAACTGGATCTGAATCCATTAAAACCTGTATATCCCATGGCTGGGAATCCTGCTTGCTCCTGCCCACGATGTTCAGTAACAGGTGATGCTCATAAGTGAAAAAAAAAAAAAATAAAAAAGCTGCTCCTCTTTTTTTAAAGCCCCCAAACTCTGTGTTCTCTGCAGGCCAGGCACCTGCCATCCCCCAGCCTTTCAAGAACAAAGAGTGATTTTATAAAAGCCTTGGTATCCCTAACAATGCCACAAGGCTCTTTCAAGGTTCTTTCTCTTCTGGGCATCAGCAAAAAATGAAAGTACTGCAGGGATTTCCTACTCTAAGTGACAGAGGTGGAATAACAAGGACTTTGAGTAGGAAAACAAGGATTTAAAAATCAGCAAGGTGGGCTCTGAGGACTGCCTTGTGCATTTCTTATCTCTGTTTCCTCCTCTTATCATTTCCATGTCCAAGCATTTGTCTCAGCCCCTGCTGCTGTGTTTGGCGCCGAGGGTTGAGATCCACCTTTTCAGCCTGGACTTTTTTCAGATAAGGGTTTCAAAATGCAACCACACCATGAAACTGCTGCTTCATCTTTTTCTATTTTTATTTTTTTTCCTCTGAGTTTAAGTCCTCGAGCCAGACTCTCTGCATTTCTCCAGGCAGTGCTGAGCCCACACTGGCTGCTGGAGGGATTTTCTGCAGCTGAAGGCACATTTGCTCTGTTACTCAGAGGTTTGTGACAGCAATTAGCAGGTCACAGAAAACTTTCTCTTCTTCTGCAGAGTCAGGGGACATCCTCAGATTTATTACCCCTTGCTCTGGCTTCATCCAAGGTGGGAGTGTGAAAGTGCAGCCTCAGCTTTTCCAGGAGGGGCCCAAAGGAGATCTCCACTGGGGCTGCTCTGGGTTGGCCTCAATCCTCACTCAGATCTCAAAAAAAAAAAAAAAAAAGGATCAAACCTCTGAAAAAGAGTTGTGCAGGAGGGGAGGACTTGCACTTCTCAGTGTCCACACAGTGTGTCACCCTTACTCTATTTCCATTCATCCCCCATCCCGACAGCGTCACGAGTGGCTTTGAGAGGAGCAAAGTGCCCTGCTCTGCTCCCAGCCCTTACCCTGGCACTGGGCAGCTGAGATTTCCCTGGGAACATCTTTTCAGGTGTTTGGAGGCTCCTCCTCCTGGCTAATGAGCCACCAAGGATTGGGTGTTCTGAGGCCAAGATCTGCCTTTTCCTCCCCAGCACTATCCCAGAGCACTAAGGAAATCAGTTGTCCTTTGAGTTTTTCCTTCGGGAAATTTTCCCATTTCCACTTGCTGGAGCCAAAAGTCGACAGCACCAACACTGCAGGAAGATCTGACTGTTCCTTTCTGATTGCAACATCCCTGCCCTTCCCTTGGTGAATGATAATTCACATGGAAAAGGCAAGGTGCAGGACCTAAAAATCACCACAAATCCCTTTTCCAAGGAGACAGCCAATGATTGGAGGTGTGCAATTGTGGGGGTGCAATTTAGCACATCTCTGTTCCCCCCTGTGCTGGATTTATTGCTCCAGCTCTGCAGGGGTTTGTTGCTCTCTTAAAGCCACACTGAAATGCTCCCATCACTTCCACGGGACTATTTCAGGAGTAAGGGACTCTTCAAAGTGCATCAAGGTAGCAGAATCTGGCAGATGTAATATAGAGATGGAATAAGGAGCATTTCACAAGGTATTTTCTGCCAATTTTATCTGCTGTATTAAAATTTAGTAGGCATGAAAGCACCCAGGTTCTGTAGAAAAGTCTAACACTCTTTTACAGAAATTGTTAAAAAAAAAAAAGAAAGGCATTTTTTGTGTTTTCTGTTAGTGAAGAGTGGCACAATCAGAGGTTGTTCTGCCATAAAATTGAGTGGCAGAGGAGCTGCCTGGAGTGTGGTCCCAAATTGTGGACTGCACTTCTCAGCCTGTGCCAAAACACTGAGCATCCTCCTGGAAGAGTTTTTGTTTTTCTGTTTGTCCCAGGAGCATCAAAGTGCTGGAGTTTGATGGCTGAATAATCACAGAACCAGAGATTCCCTGAATGACTGATCAGAGTGGAGCCCAACATCCCCCAGCACTGCCCCGTGTCCCCAAGTGCCACATCCGTGTGACTTCAGCTCCTCCAGGGATGGGCACTCAGCACTGCCCTGGGCTGGACAGCCCATTCCAGGAAGGAATTTCCCCAAAATATCCAACCCAAGCCTCTTCTGGAACAATCTGAGGCCATTCCCTCTCCTCCTGTCCCTGTTCCCTGGGAGCAGATCCCAAATCCCAAATCCCCCCTCCCTGTCCCCTCCTGTCAGGGAGTTGTGCAGAGCCAGAAGTTCCCCCTGAGCCTCCTTTTCTCCTTCTGAGCCCCTTCCCAGCTCCCTCAGGAATTCTCCAGCCCTTTCCCATTTCCCTCAGGAATTTTCCAGCCTTTTCCCAGCTCCATTCCTTTTCCTGGACACCCTCCAGCCCCAAAATGTGATTCCTGAACTGCCCCCAGGACTGGCAGTGTGGCATTGATCACTTCCCACACTGTTGCTGGACAAAATCATGTAATAAAATAATAGCACCCTAAAATAATAGCACCCTAAAATAATAGCATCCTAAAATAAATAATAGCATCCTTCAGAGCCCTTCTCCTCAGCCTGGAAAGCCAGGCAGGATTTTAGAAGTCCCTTTGACAAGGGATGTCATGGCATCCTCACAGCTCTGACTTCAGCTCAGTTCTGTGGGATTTCACTGTTCTTTGTCCTCTTCCTCCAATCAAGAGAGCAATGCCTCTGGATGACAGGGGAAATATTCCAGGGTCAGCTGCTAATTTTTGCTTTTTGCCATCCAGTTTGGCAGCAGTTTATTCCAAGTGTTGGCCTGCACAGCAGCTGCAGAATTTTGCAGTGGTCTGCAATGTCGTGGTGATGAAGAATTCTTTACTGCTTCAATCCCACGGCAGTGCTGATGCCACTCCCCCACCTCCACCAGACACAAAAACGAGGTAGGGAAAATGGTTTGGAAAAGGAGGATCTCATTTCAGTGGAGTGGGAACTCTTCCCTCCCTGGGTGAGTCTCCTCTCCAAGGGCCAATCCCTCTGGAACTCGTAGCAGTTGCTTCCACTGAGAAGTGCTGTCATTCCCTGGCACTCCTGTTTGTTTTGGTTTTTTTTTTTTAAAGCAGTTTAGCAGCTGGAAATGAGGAGCAGAGGCAGGGAGCAGCCAGGTCCCCATGTCCTCCACAGCCCCGGCTGCAGGGACAGAGCTCACCCAGCACAGAGGCAGCAAATCTTCCCTTGGCTCCCACTCCCTCCTGCTGCTTGCACTGGAGGGGAGGCCAGGCAGGGTTTACACCTTGGACGCCTGTGGAGGGGCAGGGAATATCTAAGGAGAGCAGGAAATAAAGGCTCAGCCGGGAGCAGAGCACAGGAACGGGTGAGGGAGAGGCAGCTCCCAGGAATTCAGCACAAAAACATTTCAGAACATTTTCACATTCACCCACTGCCCCATCCTGCTGCCAGGGGCTCAGACTGGAGCCTTTTAAGAGGGCAGTGAGGAAATTTTCTTTTCCAGGCTTGGTTTCCCAGCCTGGCACTGTCCAGCTGCCAGAGAGGTGCTGTCTCTTGGCTCAGTAATCCTGATTTCTTTGCTGTGACTTTCCCCATGCTCCCCTTGAGGGCAGGTGATGCTTTAGACACCCACAGCAAGGTGCCCACAGGAGCCTCTCCTTTGCCTCCTTCCCAGCACATCACCTCTGCTCTCATCTGCTGCTCCTCAAGGCTCTCAGGGCAGCTCTTGCTGCCTCTTCACCCTCCTTGAATTTAAAGGCCTGCATCATTCCCATCCTCATGCTGGAAAGTCACAGTTTCCTGAGCCATTGCTGGTATTGAAGCTGTTCCAGCTCACCTTATTAATGAAATTCTTTTTTTTTTTTACTTTTTCCCATGGAGTTTCTAACTTGATGCTGATAAAAGAAGCAATTACTTCCTTTGCACTTGGGGAACAAAAAACCCAAGGAGTGGTGGAGCTGGCCAGTGTGTTGATGTGGAGAGGCTTTTGGCCCCCATAAACCCATAATAAATTCTAGGAGAACTGTAGGGAGCTTCCCATCAGCCAAGGAAACGAGAAGCAGAGCAGAAAGAACTCTTGAAGTTACCTGGGAGAAGTTCTGAGACAAATTTTCCAAGTGCCTGGGTCTGTTTATTCAGGTTTTTGTTTTATTCAGGCTTTGTTTTCACCCATCTCACACTTTGTGCAGGGTGCTTGAGGAAGCCACCTGGGCAGGACAGCCCCAAGCAGAGCCCTGAACCCTCATCCAGAAATTCCATCTCCCCAGGCACAGCCCTGCACAATTCCATGCCCTGAACCCTCATCCAGAAATTCCATCTCTCCAGGAACAGCCCTGCACAATTCCATTTTCTCTCCCAAGCAGAGCCCTGAACCCTCATCCAGAAATTCCATCTCTCCAGGAACAGCCCTGAAGAATTCCATTCTCACTCCTTTCCCTTCTATCAACTGAGCTGTGCAGCTTTTCACCCAAATTTTAGGGTCCCTCCACGCTCTGAAGCTCAGCCTGAGGTGCCTCAGAGAAGAGTTAAAGAAAAAGAAGTTCGAGAAGTCATCTCTGTCGTTCTTTTAAACACTCTCAAGGTGAGCCTGTAAATTCTCAGAGGTAAATCCCAATCACAGACTTTGGGGTGAGCCCATAATTCTGACATGGAAATCACCAGGATAGTGCACCTGACTGGGTTCTCACTTTGATCAGAGTGAAAAAAAAAAAATAAAATCTCAGGTTTTATCCTGGTCACTGCTCCCAGGGGCTGTCTTGCCCCCCATTCCTGCATGCCCTGACAGTTCAATGCTAGAGATGCTCAGATCATTTCTCTCCTCAGCTGCCTGTGGTCTTTGGCCACGTGCTGTCCCCAAGAGCCATTATATAGGAAACTCCAGGGAAAATGGGAAAGCTGCTTATTTTTCTTGGCATCTGAATGATTGTTCTGGCCAGGCTGAGTCCAGTTTTGTGTGTGTTTATGTCACACGTTATTATTTGCATGGCCAGCCCTGGTGAGGGTTTCAGGGGCTGGTGGTTTTGTAATTTGTACAGCCCTTGCTCTCTCTGCCTTTGCTGCTCTCTGCTGGAGTTGTGGCTGTTTCCTTTTTTATGGCCACTTCCTCCTGAGGGAGCAGTAATTTATGGTCAGAGGTTAACCTCATTTGCTGAAATATCCAGCTCCTATGCCAATAGATCTATAAAAATGGAGAGCGGGGAGGAAAAGATGGGAAATAAATAAACCAGATATTCTTCAAACGGCACGCAGAGCCATTCCTGTGGAGACACAGGAACAAAGGAATTCCTGCACGACTGAGATCAGGATCAAACCCCGTGTTCTGCCTTTGTGGGTGCATCCCCGAGCCAAATGTGCAGTGGTGGACATCTTGGGGCAGAACATTCCCAGGTTTTTGTGGCGTTCTGGACCCCCTTCAGCCCTGCCAAGCTCCTGCCTGGGGTGGGATTTTGGGATGACGTTGTTCCATGGATCAGCTGGGCATAAAGATGCTCCTTGCACAGCCATGGTCAGTGCTGGGATCTCTCCTGTGGCTTCAGCAGGAAAAGTTCTGCACCCCCGGAGCTGCTCCCAGAGCAGGAGGGGAAGGGCAGGGCTGGGTCTGTGCTGGAGCCTGCCAGGTTTTTGTGGGGAGCTCCCAGCAGGGTGTGAGAGCTGAGCTGGCTCTGTTGGTGACTCCTGGAATTCCCAAATGGAGGTGCCAGGTGCTGGTGTCAGGCTTTGGGGTTTGTTTCAAGGTAGAGCCCAGATTTTGTGTGCCCACGTGTCTGTGTGAGCTGGGAAATGGCATTGCTGTGCCTTCCGAGGTGTGCCACGGCTTTATCACTGAAGGAAGAAGGAAATGGAATAAACACGGAATTCTTCAAGCTGGGACAGCAGCCACAGACTTGTGGCCTTCCTCACAATGAGGTTTTGGGCTGTGGAGCACAGGGCTCTGTCCCCTGGTTGCAGGGGGGGCTTCTCCAAAGCCTGAGCTCAAAGCAGGGTCTGGGGGTGGCTGAGACCCCTTAGGGCTGGGTTTGTAAAACCACAGAGCATCCCTCGAGGCCTGGCATGTACTGTATCTATTCAATATTCAGTATTTTCATCTGTTTCTGTGTCATGTTTCCATGATATTTCTATAGCACATCCTTTTTATTTGTTTGTTTGTTTCTGGGCGTGGAATGTGTCTGTAATGCTCACAGGACTTCCACGGCCTGTACTGAGCTGAAAACACCACAGGATTTATTCCCACTTTCCTGGCATTCCACACTAATCCCAAAGCAATTATCCAGGAGCTCATCACTGGGTCTAGTGCAGGTTGATTGACAGCTGTCAGGAATGTTCTGGGACATCCCCCAAATCACAGCACATCCACCTCACCCTCCTCTGCTGCTGATCCCTCCTGGAGATCTCTTTAATCCCTCCTGGAGATCTCTTTAATCCTTCATGGAGATGTCTTTAATCCCACATACAGATCTCTTTAATCCCATACAAAGAGCTGTTTGATCCTACATGGAGATTTCTTTGATTCTTCATGGAGATCTCTTTGATCCTTCATGAGATCTCTTTGATTCCTCATGGAGATTTCTTTGATCTCTCATGGAGATTTATTTAAATTCACAAAGAGCTGTTTGATCCTACATGGAGATTTCTTTGATTCCTCATGGAGATTTCTTTGATTCCACATTGAGATTTCTTTGATTTCTCCTGGAGATCTCTTTAATCCTTCATGAGATCTCTTTAATTCATCATGGAGATCTCTTTGATTCCACATACAGATCTCTTTAATCCCATACAAAGAGCTGTTTGATCCCTCATGGAAATTTCTTTAATCCCCTACAAAGAGTTCTTTGATCCCCCATGGAGATTTCTTTGATCTCTCATGGAGATCTCCTTAATTCCATACAAAGATCTCTTTGGTCCTCCTGGAGATTTCTTTGATTCCACATTGAGATTTCTTTGATTTCTCCTGGAGATCTCTTTAATCCTTCATGAGATCTCTTTGATTCCTCATGGAGATGTCTTTAATTCCTCATGGAGATCTCTTTGATCCCTCATGAACATTTCTTTGATCTCTCATGGAGATTTATTTAATTTCACAAAGAGCTGTTTGATCCTACATGGAGATTTCTTTGATTCCTCATGGAGAACTCTTTGATTCCACATACAGATCTCTTTAATCCCATACAAAGAACTTTTTGTTCCCTCATGGAGATCTTTTTAATCCCACACAGGGAGGCTGTTTGATCCTCATGGAGATTTCTTTGATTCCCATGGAGATCTCTTTAATCCTCCATGGAGATCTCTTTGATCCCTCACAAAGAGCTGTTAAATCCCACACAAAGACCATCCCTGGTGCTGTTGAATTGTTTCATTCCTGCAATTAGCCATGGCTCAGGTGCACTAAAGCACCAGGAGCAGTTCAGACAGGTGAGCAGAGCTGCAATAACCCACATCCTTTGCAGAACTGTGGGATGTGGATCTGTCCCTTCCCTTTTCCCAGCCAGGCTTGGCCTCACTCCCATGGGGATGATGATGATGATGATGATGATGCTCTTCCCTGGATGCTGATTTTGGCTTTGGAGCAGATGATCCTGTTAGCACTTGCTGTCCTGAGCAGCTCCTTGTGGCAATCCTTAAAATCAGAGAGTTTGGGCAAAGCTGCAAAAAAAAAGCAGATCTCAGAGACAGCAAACTGCAACTAGAGCTAAGTGTAAAGCATAAGATTTGTCAGCAGAAAAGTTATATGAGATGTAGAAAGGAAGGACAAATAAAACAACGGTCTGTGTGTCAAAGCTTGGCTAGAAAAACTCTCTAAGCTGCAGAAAGTAAATCTGGCAAGATATTAGGAAGGTCTAATCTTAATAATGCAGCTCTGTGCATTGTATTTTAAGGTTTACAAGCAGGTGTTGTATTGGAAAGAAGCAACCAAAGCTATGTGTAATTATAGTGGTTGGATAGAACTATTCTCAATATGCTTTTGCTTTTTGTGATTGGTCAAATTCTTTCAAAGTGTGTTGTAACACCAAGTTCTGTGAGCTGCTGGCATCTTCCCGTTGTCCCAACCTTGTAATGAGACTGATGCTTGGGAGGAAAGAATAAAAATAAAGCAGCTCAAGATGTGTTCCACAGCAGTCCTGTCCCATTTGGGCTTCTGTGCTTAAAGCCTGGCTGGCTCTGCATGCAGAAATCACTGAGTGTGCTCCTCATCCTGTCCCCCAGAAATGGGCTCTGTGTGACCAGGCAATCATTTCAGGAGTCACCTTTGGCTAAGGTGAGCTGGCAGATCCCCTGAGACTGGAAGAAAACATTTAAATGTAATAACGAGCACTGTAAAGCCTGGCTTTAAATAAATATTAGGCTTTGACACCAGCTGGAAGAAGCCAAATTTCCAGCTGCCCAGGAATGTCATCTGAGGTATTTGGCTCAATTTAAAAAAACATTTGGGCTGAAAAAGGGCCAGAGTGCTGTCCACGGGTTAAGATTGTGCAGAAAAATCCTCCAAGAGCCCAACCTGGGCTCTGTTCCTTGCTGCTGGAATCCCCCACCCCAGCACCTTCTCCACTGCCTCTGGAACTCTCCAGGACTTGTGACAGAGGGGTGACAGCAATCCCTGACCCCAGCCCTGTGCAGAATTCCCATGGAAAGCCGGTTCTGAGGTCACTCCTGGCTGTGGCTGGTTTTTGGCAGGCTCTGCTTGGTGAGCTGCCCCAGTTCCGTGTTTGCTGATGGCAATAGGGTGATTATAAATATATCCCACATCCTGCCAGCAGTGGATAAAACAACTCCCCTGGTCTGAACCAAGTGGCTCCAGGGCAGCTTTGAGAGCACCCGAGCTGTGTGATCCCTGCTCTGCAACATTCCCTGGGGGCAGACAGAACATCCTGGAAAAAAACCCCAAAGCCTAAACAAAGCAGCCTCCAGTGAGCCAAATACAGGCACACACAGGAAAAGCTTCTCATCCTGGAGACACTGTCATTAATTGTCCTCCTCTCTCTGAAGATAAACGAGAATCCTATCAAACATTTTACTGCCCAAGATGCTGCCTGATAATGGGAGAGGGGAAGAGGAAGAGGAGGGAGCACCTCGAGGAAGAAGGAAATCCTGGGTTTGGATGGAGGACATTAACACTCCCAGAAAAACACACACGATTCCTCCAGGAGGATTGTAGATGAGCAGCATCAATGCTGCATTTAATTTTCTTAACTCTGTCAGGGCCACTCGTTTTCCTCCAGGATCAATGAGCATTTTAATGCTGGAAATCCCACCAGGAGGACAATGAACTCTATAAAAAAATGTAAATCCCACTGAAATAAATGCACTGAGAAACACCAGGTCAGCTCTGCAGAGACCAGAGAGGGGATCTGGGGCTCGTGTCCATGTGGAAATTGTGCTCAGGGTATCTCTGGGGCATTCAGAAGATTTTCCATGTCTTAGGATCAGCTTTTCCACGTGTGAAATGCCCCCGGAGCAGCTTCACCAAGTCTCTGTGCTGTCTTAGGGCTTGCAGTGAATATCTGTGTGCCTCTTGCTCTTGAATTTCAGGGTCTTGATTTGATCATACAAAATTTAATTTAATTTAATTTCATGTCATTCTCAGGTTAAAATCTGGATCTTGGGGTTGCCTCTTTCATCTTCCTCCAGTTTCCTCCAGGTAGAAATTCCTGCCAGCTCTTCCAAGGGTGTTTTGTACACACAAGTCAAGGTCTCATACCCAGATCCTGACCTTAACAGCACCCACACAGAAATGTGTGTGGGAAAACTGATTGGAAATCCCAAATTAATTTTTAGCAGCAGCAGCAGCAATGCCTTGTTCTAGGACAAATGGAGGCAGATGTGGCTGAAGCTGAAGGGGAGCATTAAAAATTCATTTTCCAGCAAGGCTGGGCACTGTGGAGCAGCCAAGCACTCTGTAAAAGTGTTTGTGAGTTTGTAAGTGCTCTAAAAGTCGTTCATGTGAGCTCTGCTCTGGTGTCCCAGAGCTGGATTCCACCCCCTGCCCCTCGAGTTTGCTTTTTCATCACCACCCTTCCCTCCTTGAACAGCTTTGTGGTGTAATAATATCAGCTGTGCAAGGAAAAAAAAAGAAAAAGAAAAAAAGAAAAAAAGAAAAAAAAGAAAAAAAGAAAAAAGAAAAAAAAGAAAAAAAGAAAAAAAGAAGTTCACTTGAGGCAGCCCTGCTAAGAGGAGCCAAACCTGCCCCACACCTGAGTCTGTTTATCACCTGTGGTCAAGGTGTGAAAGCCTCTGCAAGCAGTGACACAGCAGCTGCTTTTTTTGTCAGCTCGATTATTTCTTCATCCTAAATATGTGGAGCACGTTCAGGACACTTCTCCTGCTGCAATCTGAAGGCAGAGGCTGAACCTTTATGAGCTTCAGGAGGGATTTCAGCTTTGCTGTTTCCTATTTTACCTCTTGTTACGTGTTCCAGCAGGAACAATGCATCGTCCTTCTGCAAGGCCTTTGATTCCATGACACTTCAAAATGCTCTGAAACCATTTGATTTTATAATAAGAACTGGGTCAGCTCTGCCTTCCTCATTTTGGAGATGAGGACAAACAGGTAAAGAGGTTAAATGGTTTGCCCTGCAAAAAAAAAGGAAATGTCTGTGTAGCACAGTTTGGAGGGGGGGCTTAAAACTTTTGGCTCTGTTACCTCAGTCCTCAGCACAGGAATGAATTTTCTCCTCCTGTGGATTCTGTGATTCCTTCCTCTGTGATCGTGGGCAGGGAGGCTGCCAGCCACAAAATTGCAATTAAAGGGATCCCAAAGAAGATCAACATTGCCAAGCTGAGTCTGTCTCTACAATAAATTGGAAGGGTGATTTAGGGGAGGTTTTGGATGAGATTGGGGCTGGTTCACTGAAGCCAAAAAAATGTGTCAGGACCTCCCAAAGCAGCCTTGGCCCTGCTGCCACCAGCCCAGGCAGAACTGCAGCAAGACACCAAATCCCAGAGGATTTACAACATCAAATTTTCCTTCCTTTGGAAAAAATCCATTTTCCTAGCCAGGCACCCAGAGCCAAAAGTGGGATTTCTCCTCCTAAAATTGAGAATATCCAAGGAAGGACATTGCACCCAGCAGCAGCAGCAGCATGTTCTTATCTGGGCACTTACTGGAAAGGATGGCAAATTCACCTGTTAAATATTGTGGAACAAGTATTTAACAAAGGTCTCCATTTGCACGTTGTTTATAATTGTATAATCGTTGTTTATAATTATAAATAATTGTGGTTTTCAATATCTCACCAAGTGCAAGGTCATGCTGGTCAGTCTGGAGGCATTCTGTAAAAAACAGCACTTTTTTTTTTTTTTTTTTTTTTAGTTACATCCAGAAATCAAGAGGGTGTGGGAGTCCCTGGAGCCCAGGAGAGGAGGGGTCATGGAATTTTTTAGGGCAATTCCTGCTGGAGCAGGGCCCTGGGGGGCACAGAGCTGGGAGAGCCTCCTCGAAATCTGCCAGGAGCTGCAGGAATGATCTTTCCACACAGAAATTGCTTTTCCCCAGATTGCCAGGAGAGAAGAAAAGTGCCTGGGATTAACAGAGCACAGACAAAAACCAGCGTTTGCTTCGCTGTCTCCAAGTGGATAAAACCTCGAGAATTTCAACGCTGGAGGACCTGAGTGTGTGAAAAGTAATTTTCAGTGACCCTGCAGATTGTCTTTCTGCCAGCTGATAAAAATAAAGATTCTCTCCCTGGTGGCATTTACCTGCTGTCCTTGCTGTGGTGCCAGGACAGGATCAGGGGGGATTCATTTCCCAATTTTCACTCCCCAAATGCCCCCTGAACTCTTCTGGAGCTTTGCTTTGTGCCAGATAATGATCATTTAAGGGCAACAACAGTGTTTATTGAAAGCTGCTGCATCTCAAACAGCAGCAAAAAAAAAAAAGAAAAAGAAAATAGGTGATAAAATTAAGTTCCAATCTGGGAAAAAATATTGAATTAGCTCAATATGTGTCAAGGTGACAGAGCTCATTGCTTCTGCCATGATTTTCCTGTTGCCAGGGATGAGACAGAGGAGGCAGAGGGGATTTTTGGGGTGGGAGGATGAGCAGAAATTTAGGCTGGGAGGGAGCTCAGGCCTGGAGGGTTCAGGCTCCCCTCAGCCCAGCTCCAGCTGAAATACTGAAAATCCAACTGAAAATCATGGCTTTGATAGAAATTTGGCAATTAGTTAAAATCTGTCCCTGCTCGTTAAATATTTTCTCCCTCCTATTTGTGAACAAACAAACAAACAAAATTTCCTGGTTCAAAATATGGAGGGAGAGGAGCCTGGGGAGGAAACCAGGAAATCTGTGGAGAGAAAAGAGAAAAGGGAGGAGGCCACCAACATCCAAGTTATTACCAGGGCTCAGGATTATTATTTCATTTGTAATAACCAGAAACCAGCTAATAAAGGAAAATTATGGGGTTTTTTTAAGGCAGGTGAAAGGTAGTCAAGGAAACACAATATCTTCCTTTCTGTGCTGTCTGGCCTCAGGAAAAACACATCTGTGACACTGATGGCATCAGGATAAAATCAGAGTTTAGGAACATCTCTGCCTGTGCTGCTGGGGATTATTAAAAGGATGAGAACTGCTCCCACTTGTGTGGCAATTCCCATTATATTAAATTATATTATATTGTATTGTATTGTATTATATTATATTATATTATATTATATTATATTATATTATATTATATTATATTATATTGCATTGCATTGCATTGCATTGCATTGCATTACATTACATTACATTATATTAATTTATATTATATTCCATTCTATTGCATTGCATTACATTACATTATATTACATTATATTAATTTATATTATATTCCATTCTATTACATTGCATTACATTACATTATATTACATTATATTAATTTATATTATATTCCATTCTATTGCATCATATTCTATTACATTACATTACATTATATTATGTTATATTCTATTATATTGTATTATATTATATTATATTATATTATATTATATTATATTATATTATATTATATTATATTATATTACATTATATTATATTAATTTAATTTATGTATTTCTATTTATTATTTTATTTTTATTTCCCCATCCCTGGGGGTGCTGCACACAGCCTGGAGCAGCCAAACCCAGGGGGAGGTGCCCTGACCTTGGCACAATTTCAGGAATTTTTGCTCCCTGGAGTTCCCAGCTCCTCCCTCTTTAAAATTGGGAATATTCCCCTTTTCCAGGCAGGGGGGGCTCCGCTGGATTTCCACAATTTGTGTTCCCTCAGCACCCATGGGTGCATCCCATCATCCCCATGGATTTGTTCCCACCTCACGTTCTCCCTCTGGGCTTGCCAGCCTTTCTGCACCACTAATTAATGATTTATCATCAATCTCAGCAGTTTTCTGTTCCAGTCCAGGATTACTAGATTATTAGATTGGGATTATTAGATTATTAATTAGGATTATTCGATTATTAGAAAGGCAGACAAGCCAGTCTCCCAGGTTCAGATTTGGATATTTATTATATCTTATCAAAAATTACACAAAATATGACAGCACCTCCATGTCCTTGCTAGAAGTGGGAAAAATGGCTCCAAGCTGAGGCTGCTTCAAGGATTTTAAAGCCAAACACACCCATAAAAGTTTTACACCTGTATTTTTTATATTTTTAACCCAATAATAGATTCTCAAAACCCTTAGAGTGATTTTCAACTGACCAATCCAAAGGTCACTGCCTGAGTTCTGTGAGGAAGAAGATGAACAGAGAAAAAGACACCACCCCAAATTCTCCATCTTGTCCCATACCCACCACTATTCTATAAAAACCTCAAATTTAAAACCCATCACCCAGTGAAAACACACACACCTGACCCACTGCACATTGGTGATTCCTAACTCATTATTCAGATTTCCTAACTCATTATTCACATTTACTAACTCATTATTCACATTTACTAACTCATTATTCAGATTTAGTAACTCATTATTCAGATTTCCAAGCCTTCCCCAAGGTTCCAGCTCCAGAGCAGTGTTTTCCATGGAGTCTGTGCCTGGAAGCTCCAAAAACTCCAGATTTCTGGGATCCAACATCCATCCTTCCCCCAATCCCTGCCTTTGCTTCCTGGCTGTGTTTGGGTGTTTTCTGGGTGTTTTCTGGATGTTCTTCTGGGATGTGTCACTCCCAAGCCTGGAGAAGCTGATCTTTTCATCATTAAAAGATAAAAAGAAATTTATTCTTAAGTTGGTAACTGACCAAAGTGTTTCTGTATGTTGTTGTTAAAAAGAAAGAAAAAGTGTAGGAAAAGGGAAAGGAAAAAAGATGATCTGAAGGTTTTATTCTAAATTTATTATTCTTTTATGCTGTTAATAAAGTTTTCTTTACATCCTTCAAGTTTTAAGCCTGCCTTGCTGTAGCTCCTAATCCTATCTCACAGCCAAAAAAAAAAAAAAAAAAGTAAGAATATTGAAATAAGTGAATCTAAACCAATAAATCAGTGTTTCTGCCCAGTTTCAAAGTGGAACCAGGACAGGCACCCAAGCCCCTGTCCCCTCCAGGGCTGTGTCCCATGGGATTGTCCCAGCAGGTCCCCAAAGGGGCCAAATCTGCTCTCCTGAAATCCAGGACCAAGAGCTCCCTGCCCTGAGGATCTCATCTCAGTCACCATTCCTTGGTCACTGCATTTCAATCCAGAGTGGGAATAAAAAAAAAAAAACAAAAAACCCAGAGGTGATAAAGGATTGGGGAGAGGGACATTTGTGATTCACCACTGCACTTCATTAAATTGTTCCTTCACTTCAAGGAACAGCATTTAAGCTCAGCGAGATTAGGAATTTAAATGACTTTCCAGAGAGCTTCATTTCTCAGAAAGCACATCCAGGCACACGGTGACATTTCATTTCTGAGCAAAGCTGCAAAGCCCAAAAAGCTACAAAATTGGCCACAATTAACATTTCCTTAAAAGCTGGCTCCAGTTTCGCAGGGATTCAAACAATGAAATCTCAGTCAAAGGAATCATTTTCTCCGTGGCTTTGCCTCTTCATTTCTGCTCACAAAAACTTTTACAAACAGCTTCCAGTTTTCTGCAGCACCCCCATTCTTTCCTGGGAGGTCCCAGGTATTCATCAGATAAGTTTTATGGGTAATTGTGAGTCTTCCCTTGCTCATTTCTATATTCAGATTTTTCTGCTGCAGTGGCTAATCTTGAGGGGAGCCTTAGGTCACCCTTTACTATTTCCATTCTCTGGCTGAGTGCAAATACACACAATTCTGAGCTTCACTTCAAACACCCTCTAATTGCTGCTCATCTCCTCATCCTCCCCAGCACTGGGCAGAAATGAATTGAAAAATAAAGTGTACAGATATTAATTGACCCCAGCACCACTCTGGGCTGCTGGGGCAGATATTTGATGTGCTACACTCCCAGTGCTAATTTTATAAACAGAGATTACAAAAAGCTGAAGTGACATTTAGAGGGGGTTGGGAACGGCCTCTCAACTTAGAACTTTGCTTTGCCTTTGGAGAGCAAGCTGAGATGACCAGCTCTCAAAAAATTAAATCTCTTAGATGAGCAGCTTTCAAAAGATTGAAAATCTCTTTTTTTTTTTCCCAGACATCCATATCTGCGTGAAATGAGTCCTGTTTGAAGTTAAAAAAAAATACCCCAAAAATCTCAGACAGCATTTTGCTGAAGGAAGTTTCCTATAAGGAAAAAAAAAATGAATTCAGCAGATACATTTCAGCCTCTGAAATCCATTTTTGCATCACTGCAAACACATCCTAACTCCTTCTGTTTTACCTGGGCTCAGCTCTACAATGTTGTTTAGATTTGCTGCCGTTCCTGCTGGCTCCCAGTGAGGGCACAAACATCAATTTCTACCCCAAAGATCCCAGGTGAGACCCTGAAGATCCCCCCTGCTGCTGGATCAGCCAGCTTTTAGGGGATGAACTCCCCTGGAAATGGGGATGCTGGAGCCCAGGAATGTTTCCTGCTCTTATTCCAGGCTCCTCATTGAGAGGAATGATGGATTTGTCTTTACAAATGAGATAAAACCAGCACTGAGAGATCAAAGAAACAATGGGAAGGATTCCACTGATTGGTGAATGGAAAAAAAAAATATATATTTGCCTTTACAAACAAACTGCAGGTTTGCTGAGAAATGGAATTGGATATTGAAAGGTGAAAGAAGCAATGGGGAAAACCATGAATTCTATAAGAATTAAAAATGCCAAGGGAGGGTTGTACATTGGAGGGGAATCTCAGGGATCAGGGGTTGGGAAGTCTGGGCCTCTCCAGTCCCTCAGCAATGGGGAAAGAGAGAGGGAAATTGGGATAAAAAGGGAGGGGAGTCCTCCAAAAATCGGAGAGCTCCCAGGGGAAAGCCCCACGGCCTCTCCTTTATTCAATAAAGTAAAAAACTCCTCTGCCTCCTTTTTGGACACGAACCTCTGGTGTTTGGGGGTTCATTTTCCTGACATCATGGAATGCCAGCTCCATTCCCACTGCCTGGAAATGTCAGGGGCCGTGTGTCTCCACAGGGATTCTCCAAATCCTCATTCCCTGTGCCCCAATTTAGATGCTGAACATTGCAGGCTGCAGAGTTTGACTCGAAAAGCAACAAATAAGCAGCACTCAGGGCACTGCTCTGCACTGAGTTAGCAAAGAAATTCTGCTTTGAGCTGTGAAAAACAAAGTGTTGGATAATTTCAGCTTGAATTCCACACCTGAGGGAGTTTTGGAGACGGAGCTGGGCTGGGGTGGTGCTCTAGTGATGCCTTAAGTTTGAGCTTTTGTATTTCCCAGACTCTGCACTGCATTAGTTTATAACTCTGAACTCCACACAAAGTGTTCCCAGCTCTCCTCCCAGCTCAGGCACACAGAACAATCCTTTTCCAGCCCCACAACCAAGGACAGCTGCAGCTCCAGCCCCAAAAAGTGCAAAGAGCAGAGAATGGAGGAGAGAATGTGGGAGGATGGGACTGCAGAACCTGGAGCTGGGATTGGACAATGAACCCCAAGATGGAAATGGACCCAAATTTATAAAAGTGTGAAAATTCCTGACCAGGAATCGAGGCAAGAGCCTTGGCCAGGTTCTTGCATTGCCCAAGGTGAATCCTTTGAAGGATTTTAATTTTGCTTATTCCTTTAACTCTGCCCAGCATCTGCATCCTGCCCAGGCAGGGGAAGGGCTGGGACCTCCCTGTGGCCAAGGGGTCACACCAAACACCAAAAAGGAGATTTTTGGGCCAGAGGACACGGGCTTGGAGGCCCCTGAGAGGAACCATGACCATCCTGGGGGATCCAAGAATTCTCCTTCCAAACCTGACCTACAGGGGAGATGGGCTGGGGGTGTGTGTGAGCAGTGGGGTGGACACAAATCCAGCTGAGAATCCAAATAATCCAGTGCTGCTGGTTATCCCTGCCCTGGCTGCTGCAGGGATGCTGCAATTCCTGCAGGAGCAGCTCCCAGAACCTTTGGCTGGTTTTCTGCCCTGGCTGTGAGCAGAAAAGTGGTGCTGGGTGTTTTATTGGATGTTTTACATGCCCCCCACCTGCTCAGGTAAATAGATGCATAAATATTTTATATATGAATGTAAATATAGATATAAATATAAATAATATACATATACATATACATATATGTATACATATAAATATAAATATAAATATAAATATAAATATAAATATAAATATAAATATAAATATAAATATAAATATAAATATAAATATAAATATAAATATAAATAGAAACAGAGATAGAGATAGAAATAGAAATAGAAATAGACATAGACATAGAAATAGAAATAGAAATAGAAATAGAAATAGAAATAGAAATAGAAATAGAAATAGAAATAGAAATAGAAATAGAAATAGAATAAAGAATTGAGGCACCTGGGGGGCTGTCCATATTCAAATCCTTGTGCAATTCCTTGAGGGACCAAGGCTTTTTCTTGTTATCCCCCTCCTCACTGGCAGCACAGGCTGGGAGGCACCTGCACTCATCTCTTCCCGAGGGTTTTATTAACCTGCTGCAGGTGGTTTTGTCTGGCCTCTGCCACATTTTTTCTAAAAACTTCAGCGATTTGAGGCTCGTGGTCAGCTCTGTGCTGGGGCAGTTTGCTCAAGACCCCACTGCAGGCTTTGTGCTGAGCTCCTCAGTCACGCTCTCCTCCTGCTTTTCTGTCTTTCCTCGTTTTTTTTCCCGTGGTTTCCTCCACTAGACCAAATCAGATTCATGCAAAAACTGTTTAGCAATGGCTCAGCCGTGTCTGTGTAAAACAACGTGTGCAGGCTGTGTGAAACAATGGGCTCAGCCTGGGGAGCTGCCTGGCTGCTCACTTTGGGATTTCAGCTCTTCACTGCCCTGTGCTCCAGGAAGTTTCTGGAATCCCTGCTAGAAAAAGACACGGAATTGTTAACAAACATTAGAGCGTGGTGTTCTGTAGGCTGGACTGCTCTGAACCATCTATTGTCATCGTGCTTAAACGCTGGAAATTGCAGAGCAAACCGCGGCGACGTGCTGGAGAAATCTTCCAAGAAATCTCCTTCAGTAAAGATGGGGTGAGGTGAGTTCAGCACAGAACCAACAGCTCTCGAATTAATGGATGTGTTTAGAGGCTGAGGAGGAGAATTAGTGGCTGTGAGTCACTGGCCAGGGCTGTTTTCAGAGAGCTCCCAAAGTGAAGGTGTGCAGAGGAAGAGAGGTGATGAGCAGCCCTGCAGAAACCTCAGGATCCCCATGGGCAGCTCAGCACCAGAACTGAACCTTCTGCACAACCCCACAGCCTGGCCCAGCCTTGTTTCCCCAGATTTTTTGGGAAAAGGAACAGCTGGGGGTGAGAAATGAAGTGACACAGAGCGTGGTGCTGTTCTCAGAAGGCAAAGAGGCAAAACCCCAAATCTTTATTTCCTCTGCCCTGAAACAGCAAAGCCAAGGCAGGTGGGAGAGCTGTGGTGGTTTGGAAAGAGGGAATTGCAGCCCTAACCTGAAATGTCCATTGCCACCAGGATGTCACCACAGAATTGCAGCCCTAACCTGAAATGTCCATTGTCACCTGGCTGTCACCACGGCCATTCCTCCTGGAAAAGCAGATGTGTGACAGCTGCCTGCTCCCAGCCCTTCTGCACAACCCCACAGCCTGGCCCAGCCTTGTTTCCCGAGATTTTTTTGGGAAAAGGAACAGCTGATGGTGAGAAATGAAGTGACACAGAGCGTGGTGCTGTTCTCAGAGCTGGATCAGAGCAGAGGCAAAACCCCAAATCTTCATTTCCTCTGCCCTGAAACAGCAAAGCCAAGGCAGGTGGGAGAGCTGTGGTGGTTTGGAAAGAGGGAATTGCAGCCCTAACCTGAAATGTCCATTGTCACCAGGATGTCACCACGGCCATTCCTGCTGGAAAAGCAGAAATGTGACAGCAATGATTGTCATCCTCACCCTGGGCACAACAATCCTGCCTCTCCCACAGCTCCCAGCACAGCTTTGCTCCTGTTTCCCTGAGAAAACTGAGAGGGAGGGTGAGGCCGTGGTGAAAACTGAAAGATCTGCCATGGTTCTGAGTTATATTTTAAGCTAATCCACGTAAGAGGAAAATATTTTTTAAAAAAATGTGGACAATGGTAAAAAAAAATTCCATCTGTTGGTCTAAATAAAGTGCAGAGTGGCCCATGGATAAACATGCAGAAGCAGCATGAGACCCAAGAATATTGTTAATTAAAGAGGAGATTTCCTCAGCCAGGAGTTCCTGGAAGAATGCAGAGTTACCATTTGAAATCCACCCGTTTGTGCTCATAATTAAAATGCTGGAAATCACAAAACCCCCTTGCAGCAGGCTGGGTGCTCTTGGCTTGCTTGGCTCAGCACAGAATTCCATGGAGGGACAGGAGGCAGCACAGCTTTTTATCCTGCAAAAACACCAATGGCAGACAAAATTCCAGGAGTTGCTTTCAGACAGCAGTGGTTTCAGATTTTCAGACCAGAATTAGGAAATTTTTCTGGCAGTCTGGGTGTTTATCAATCACTTTGGAAAGAAAAGAAAAATTAATCTGTTTACCAGCCTGTGAGTGAGTCTCACAAAGTCCTCGTGGCCTGTTCTGGGAAATAAATGCTGAGAACTCCAGGATTCCCAAGGCTACAGGCAAGATGTGCCTGTGGAAAAGCAGGAATTGGAATAAGCTGAGTAAACCCTTGTAAACTGAGAGTAGAAGTGGATAGAACAAAAATGTTTGGTGGAAAGAAGGGGTTTGTTGGGAGCACAATTATATATTTCTCTTTTGGGCTGTTCCCTTAAGGAATTGTAGGGCAAACTGACCTTAGAACTTTGCAGAGGGTTGAGGTAAAGAGATTTGTTTTTTTCATTTTCCCCCTCTCTCTGCTTTTGAGCCCTCCATTTGTGTTTGCTGCAGGAGGTTCATTATTTCCAGGGCTGATTTGTACAATCAGCTTTTCTTGCAGGCAGCCAAAGTGAAAAAATGGTTAATAATTCTCATTTTCATAGGCAGAGCCCGAGGTTTTTGGGATTTAATGCAGCATTGTCCACCCAGAGCTTTCCCAGCCCAGCTGCTCCACTGCTTGCTCCTCTCCAAAACAATTCTAGTGGATTAAAAAAAATCCCAATGAGTGAAGAAAATAAGTAAATAACAGGGCAAGGAGTGAAGGGCTGCCCCAAACCTGGCTCTAGAACCTTGTCCCTAAAACCCACATCCCTGCAGGGCCAGCACAGGGTGGCACCTCAGTCCTGAGGCTGAAGGGACCCACCAGGCACTGCCACCTGGCTTTATAAAATTTCCTGTTTATTCCCCAAAATGGGTTGTCCCAGCCAGGTGATCGTGGCTGCTCAGGTATTCTGTTTTCCAGAATTTAGTTCAGCTTCCCTCAGAAATTGTCTGGGGCCAGTCTTCAGGCAAGGCTCAGAATTTCAGTCTTTTTAGTCCCTCTTCTTCTTTTTTTTTTCCTTTTTATTTTTTCCCTTTTTTGAATCTGGTTATGGCAGGAGGAGGAGAACCAACCAAAAACTGAGCCCCTGATCGTTTTCCTCCTGTGCCACGGGGGCTTTTCAGTGCTTACACAAAGTGATAAGATCATTTGACTTAGATCAAATAAAACAGGTCAGGTGATAATTGACTTACACAAGTGATCCAAATCCCATCACCTGATGCTTCCTTGTGAGTGACTCCTCTTGCAATCCTTGTGTTGTTCCCACTTTGGCAGGAACTGTGTGGCACAGCTCTCCTTTCCAGGTTTGGAAGCTTTTTATTTTAATTTTTTTTTTTTTTATGATTAGGGAGGATTGGAGAGTCTGGAAAATCCCCCAGAGGGGTGGAAATCGTCCTGGGAGGGTTTTTCCCAGCAGAGGGACACAGAGGTGGCTCTCAGGTGCCACCTGGCTGTCCCCAAACCAAAGGATGAGCGTGGCCTGGGTAAGCCCAGCCCTGGGAGGGGACAGGTCCCTGCAGTTCCCAGGTGGACAAATTGGTGGAAAATTACAGCCTGGAAAAACCACTCTCAGGCTGGAATCTCTCCTGCTCCCTCAGCTCCTTTCCCAGAGTGACAGCATGTCAGCTCCAGTGAGGAGAATTTCTCCCAAAATAATAATAATCTAATCAAAACAAAATAAATTCACAATAAAAATTGTGACTAAAATAATAAAAAACTACAAAAATAATAAAAATAGATAATAATAATTAATAATAATAATTAATAAAAATCCTTTAAAAGCTAGAAAACCCACTATCCCACAAATATTTTTCCCAATTATCCAATAAACTACTATCTTATCTTAACTCTGCAAAACATACTTTAAATATCAATAAAAATAATCTTCTTTTCCCTGAAAAAAACCCATATATGTTACTATCCTGTCTCTCTCTAACACAAGAACCACATTCCCACACTCAGGGATCCCTGGGATCTCCACTGCTCCTCTCCCAAGCCACTTTTGGGAAGCACTTGGCCACTTCCATGGCTCAGGGCCACCAGTGGCCACAAATCCTTTCAGCCACGTCTGTAACAGCTCATTGTGCTGAAGGAAAAGGGAGCAAACTCTGCAATGCCTTAACCTTTGTCCCAATCATGGATATCTCCTGAGCTGTCCCTGATTCCTGGAAAACAGCACTGGTCCATGACAGAATTAATTCAGCATCTTCTGGTTTCACCATCCACTGTCTTTTCCTTTTATTATGTTTTGCTCCTTTTCTCTCGTGGCCACATCGCCTGGTTTTGTGTTTTCTCAGTGCTTAAGAGTGGAAAAAAATTGAAGATCTTTCTTCAGAGGAGTTGTGCTAGAGCTGCTCCCGAGATCCATCCTGTCCTCTCTGATGCCTGACAAGCGTCAGGAGTCATTGAGGAAATTTTTCTGCGTCAATGACAGCAAATAATCAGTGCCTGTTTTCTCCCACAGAAAATTATTCCTGGGTTTGTTTCAGGAGCTGAAGTGACTCTTGTTTCTTTGAAAGGAATTATCTTAAATGGCTGATCCATTTCCGCCACTGCTGTTGTCAGAATCGCATTCAGGGACAGGATACGGGGGTTTAAAATAATAATTTAATAGCACAGAATTGTTTGGCTTTGACCTGCAATAAGAATTGTGTGAACTGCTCTGCAGCACACTTGATCCCAGCTAAGAGGGCTCGGGGAAGCTGAACTGCCTTCATCAAATTTAGTTCATTTGCAGCCACTCCTAATCCTTCTCCCAGTCATTCCCACTTCCTCTGACTCACACGTGCTGTGGCTCAGGATGTTGTGTGGGCTCATCCCAGCTCTCCACTGCTCTGCTCCAGGGGATCCTTCCCTTAAGGCTTTGATTGTGCCCCGGACCCAGAGCTGAGACTGCCTCGAGCACCCGGGGACCCTGGAGGTGCTGCTGGGGCTGGGTGGGACAGGGGGGATTCAGGAGCCCTGCCCGTGGGGCTGCAGCCCTCATTTCCTGGGATTTTGGTTACATCTCCTAAGGACAGGGGTGCAGCTTTGCCAAGCCTGGCTGTGGGGCTGCATCCTTCATTTCCTGGGATTTTGGTTACAACAGCTCCAGAGGACAGGGGTGCAGCCCCACAGTCAGGTTTGGAAAGGCTGCATCCCTAATTTTCCAGGATTTTTGTTACAACCTCTCCCAAAGACAGGGATGCAGCTTTGTCAAGCCTGGCTTGGAGCACTGCATCCCTCATTTCCTGGGATTTTGGTTACATCTTCTAAGGACAGGGGTGCAGCTTTTCCAAGCCTGGCTGTGGGGCTGCATCCCTCATTTTCCAGGAATTTGGTTACAACAGTTCCAGAGGACAGGGGTGCAGCCCTGTAGCCAGGCTTGGAAGGGTTGTATTCCTAATTTTCAAGGAATTTGTTTACACCTCCTAAGGACAGGGATGCAGCTTTTCCAAGCCTGGCTGTGGAGCTGCATCCCTCATTTCCCAGGAATGTGTTTATATCTCCCAAGGACAGGGATGCAGCTTTGTCAAGCCTGGCTTGGAGCACTGCATCCTTCATTTCCTGGGATTTTGGTTACAACAGCTCCAGAGGACAGGGATGGAGCCCCACATTCAGATTTGGAAAGGCTGCATCCCTCATTTCCCAGGAATTTGGTTACAATAGCTCCAGAGGACAGGGGTGCAGCCCCGTAGCCAGGCTTGGAAGGGTTGCATTCCTAATTTTCAAGGAATTTGTTTACACCTCCTAAGGACAGGGATGCAGCTTTGCCAAGCCTGGCTTGGAGCACTGCATCCCTCATTTCCTGGGATTTTGGTTACATCTTCTCCAGAGGACAGGGATGGAGCCCTACAGTCAGGTTTGGAAAGGCTGCATCCCTCATTTCCCAGGAATTTGGTTACATCTCTTAAGGACAGGGATGCAGCTTTGCCAAGCCTGGCTGTGGGGCTGCAGCTCTCATTTTCTAGGAATTTGGTTACAACAGCTCCAGAGGACAGGGGTGCAATCCTCCAAGCCAAAAATTTAAAACCCATCACCCTGTGAAAGCACACACTTCTATTTCACAACACACCCGTGATTTTTACTGCATCACTCAAATTTGGGAGCCTTCTCCAAGGCCTCATGTCAAAAGCAGTATTTTCCTGGGGGTCAGTGCCTGAAAGCACAGAAAGTTCAAAAACCCCAAATTTTTGGGATCCAACAGGTGAGTACTGAGTTCTCCTGACACAGTGATTCTTCCTCAGCTTATCCCTCAGGGGGATACAAGGATATGTGGGAATTCTGCATTTCAGAGGGTGGAAAGTCAAATTTGTGAGAATAAAGTGGGAGCCAAACTCAGCTGGAGGTGTGCAGAGCAGCACAGGGGCAGCCGTGGAAGTGCCAGAGGAAATCTCTGCATGGTTTGAGATCTCCAAGCCTGTCTGAACTCCTGGTCCCGAGGAAAACAGGAAAAGAGCAGGAGCTGAAGGACCAGAGTGGGGAGAGCAGAGGGAGCAGCACTCTGGAGCTCAGAGCATCCTCTAAATGTTAAAGGGGCACATTACAGGAGAGCCTCTGCAGACACAAAAGGTCACCACTGCCCAAGCTCTCAGCAAAACAAAGGCCAACTATTTTTAACTTCATTTCAAGTGGGAAGCCTGAAGCCACGAGCTGGCCTGATTGCAGCAGGCCTTGGCTGTGGTGTTAATCAGAGCAGTTTGCATAATGCCAGCCCAAATCTGCCCTGGCCCTGCTCACCTCACACCCAGCCGTGCAGATGGGGCCCGACCTCTTGGAGGATTTCTCTGGCCCCAGCTGTGCCCACACTCTCTGAAGGCCAAGGAGCCACTTCCAGGATCCCTAGCTGCATCACAGGGAGGTGTTGCCCTCATTTTTCTGTCAGGGGCAGAGATTTTTCTGTGCTTTGTTGAAGTCACAGAACCACAGAATGTGCTGGGTTGGAAGGGACCCATCAGGATCATCCTGGCTCTGCACAAACATCCCAAAAATCCCACCCTGTGCATCCCTGAGAGATCCCAGCATGGGATGCTCCTGATCTTATTCCTGCCCTCACACACACCCCAAAAATCCCATCCTGTGGATTCCTGAGTGATCCCAGCATGGGATGCTCCTGATCTTATTCCTGCCCTCACAAACACCCCAAAAATCCCATCCTGAGAGATCCCAGCATGGGATGCTCCTCATCTTATTCCTGTCCTATACAACCACCCCAAAAATCCCATCCTGAGAGATCCCAGCATGGGATGCTCCTGATCTTATTCCTGCCCTTAACAACCACCCCAAAAATCCCATCCTGAGACATCCCAGCATGGGATGCTGCTGATCTTGCAGGATGTGGTTCTGTGATGGATGTGATGTGTGTGTCCACTGAAAGGAGAATAATGCTGCACTGTGAATTCCCTCTGGATCCTTTGCATCTCCCTTCCAGCTGAGTGACATTTGTGGATGCTCCACTGGATGTGTTTGATCGGGGTATCAGGATGGAAACAACTCTCTCCTAAGCACTGAAAGAGATTTTATTGGGTTATTTCAAATAATAAATGTGGGG
Organism: Acridotheres tristis; assembly: GCA_037013685.1. NCBI lineage: Eukaryota > Metazoa > Chordata > Aves > Passeriformes > Sturnidae > Acridotheres > Acridotheres tristis. The sequence goes on along the minus strand of CM072889.1, from coordinate 1,486,062 downwards.
AGGCCAATCTCCCCTCTCCCTCAGCAACCCCAAGCCCCCAGGTCTGCAAGAACCACAAATAAATGATTTTATGTGTGAATCTGACTTCCTGCTCCCCCCAAACAGGGAAATACCTGCAGAGAGGCTGCGGGAATGAAGGGAAATACAAAAAATACAACTCACTGGGTATTTTGCAGTTTTATCATTAGAAAGGTGAGTGGTTGGAAGAGCTGGGCTTGGGGCAGGAATTCCTCAGCCCTCCCTGTGCTGGGCTCCCTCCTCACCTCAGCCTGACCCAGAGCAGGATTCACCAGCACAGCAGTGATGGATTGGCAGATATTTTCCTTTCCTCCCCTCCTGCTCCTCGTCTGCTTTCTCCAGCCCCATCCCTGCTCCCACATTTTGGGAGGAACAAGGCCCAGCAGGGCTGTGGTTTATTCATTTCCATCTGGGATGCCTTTGCCTTGGATTTTTTTCAAGTGTTTTTCACGTGGGGAATAAACCCTGCTGGGTGCTTTCCCTCCCCACCACGGTTTGATGGCATTTCCTGGGACAGAAAAAATAATTAGCAAAGCTCCCAGCAATAACAGACCATGCAAATCTCTGCCCTCCAATTCCACTGCTTGGCATTATCAGGGAGAAGAAATGTGAAAATGGTAACACTCTTTAATTCATTAACGTGTTAATTGATTTCACAAAATTAGTTTGCAGACACTAAAAGCAGTTTCTCTTATCTGCTTTTTATGAACTGCCAGTACAAAGCAGAAGTAGGGAAGACACTTGCACAAATAAATGGAAATAGTGATACAGCAAACGTTGCCTGAAAGCAAAAATCGAATTCTTCCCTGTTCTGCTGAATTTGGCATGCATCAAAAATACAAATTTTCTGCATTTCCAGCGCTCTGGAGAAGAAAAGGGCCAATATTTTCCCCACCATTAGAAATAAGCACTTAAGAGGCAGGAACAGGGAGCAGCCCAACTCCCTGGATTTATTTCATTGTCAGAAACAATAAAAAATGAGAATTTTTTTAAATATGTGCTTTAAAAAAACACGTCTCCTCAATGTTTTGTCAGAGATCACAGCTAGAGAGGGAATGGGGACAAAGAAATGAAATGGAGTTGTGGTCTCCTCCCAGTGGTGTTTATTTTGTGTCTTGATTTCAAGCACAGGCCCTCCCCTGATGCTTCCCTGGAGAATTTTTTCCAGGTGGGTTTTTTTTTTGGGCACAGATGGAGAAATCCAACCAGCAATACAGCAAAGGGAAAGGTTTGGTTTGGAAACCTGGGTTGGTTTTTAGTTTGGCATCACTTTCTCAGCAGCTTTGCCTGGATTTCTTAAACCAAATACTTCCCCTGCTCTCCCTCTGACCCACAGCCACAGGTTAAAAATGATGCCCTTAGAAAGAGGAAAATAAAAGTGCAGATTGCTCATGTTCAAAGGAAATATTTTATTTTTTTTTTTCTCCTGTTTTAAGTGAAGATGGGTTTAAGTGAAGAAGTGAAGATTTTAGTAAAAAAGAGTTGGGAAGGGGTTTGTCCTCCCTTATTTCTGATGGAAGAAAAGGTGGCTGGGCAAGCACTGCCAGGCAATGGGTGAGATAAATCTAAATTTATTAAATAAATAAATCTCAATTTATTATTTAAAAAATTTTAATTTTTTTCAACTAGCCAAGCAGTCTGGGCCACGTCCTTGCCAGCTTTGGTTTTGGGAGGCAGCTGGAGGCTGAAATGGGGCTGCACTGAGGGTTTTTGGAGCTGAGCCCAAAGGAAAAGGCAATCCTGGCCCTTGGACCCAGGGTTGTTTGTTCCCATGGTTTTCCATCCTGGGAACGATGGGGATGGAAGGAAAGGCAGGCACTGAACCTCGGGATTGCTGCAACCCTGGAGCTCCCAACTGTTGGGGGTTTAGGAGAAGTTCAGCCATCTGAAAGTTCATTATCTCAACGCTTGGCAAGATGGAAATCTGGAGGAGAGAGGATTCAAAATTTACTTTTCATTAACACCAGCTAATTAAACCGTTCAGGCAGCACTCCCCGTACCCAGAGCAGGCAGCCACGTCTATTTTGAGCTTTCCCTGCTCCTGCCAAGTCCAAGTCTCCAGACCAGCTTTGTTTTGCAGTGGGAACTGAGGACTTGGGGACAATGTCAAGCATCACGCTCTGGATCTGCTAATTTGTGCCTGGGTTGTGCAATTCTTGCCCAGCTAATTTTAGCTGTGCCTTGCAGGGCCAGCTTTGCTTAGGAGCAGCCCCAAGCTCAGCTGAATTGTGTAAGAACCCAGCAGAACCACGAGCAAGGCTCATATGGGGGAGCCTTTCTTTAATTCTGCCCTGTTAATGTGAGCCCTGCTGCACTCCAGGCTTTCCTGAGGAAATCGTTTCTAAAACATTTGCTCCCTAACAACCTTTTCTTCCTCAGCAGCAGAACCTCACCCCTCCTGTGGTTTCAGCACAAAGTCTGGGGAAAAGGGAATTTCTCCTGCTTTGTTGTGCTGTCTTCTCTTTGCCTCCTGCATCTCTGTTGGGTGTGGACTTTGTTTTCCTTGAATAAATTTATTTTTAGCTCAATAAAGTGCACTTGAGATCCCCTGCTTCCCTGGGGAAGCAGCCTTGCTCTTCCTGCAGCATTTAGGGGAGGGTGGGATTTTAGGTGGCAAAGCTGCACTGAAACGCTTGTGGTGCTTGGACTGGAGCTTTATTTCCTGGGAAAGGCTGAAATCCTGGAATTCCAGAGTAAAACCCCGACTGACCCTGGAGAAGTGAGGAGAAAGGGGGAGTAGCCAACATGACCATGATTAAAACTGGGAATCTGTGGGTGTCCAGCAAGAACAAAGCCTGACCCAGCTCCTCAGGGCACCCTCTGCCTGCTCCTGCCCCTCCTGAACCCAGAGGTGAGAGCTCACCCATGCCCAGGGCATTTCCCAGGGTCTGGAAAAGGCTGGAGGGATGTGTGGAGCCAGCTCTGTGCCCACCCCTCCAGCACCACGTGCCTGGAAATGCTTGGTGCTGCCCCAGAGGGGCTTTGCTGTCACAAATCCCAGCTCGGGGTGGCCCTTGGGGACACCCGGCCAGGTGGGGCCTCACCTGTGTCCCCAGGTGTCCCCTGCAGTGGCACGGGGCTCTCTGCACACGCTGCCTTTGGTGCCAGGGGTGGTTTTGGGAGCCCCCAGCCCCTCTGCTGCTGGCCCTGATGTCCCTGACACCACCTGAGCCTCCCAGCCCAGCCCAGTCCTCCCAGCTCCAGCCAAACAGAAATGAGGCAACTTCCAGAGCAGCTTTGATTTGTTGCTGGCCACAAGTCAAGAGGAACAATTTTTTTAAAAAAATTCCATGTATTTTACCCAGACAAGCTTTCCCATGTCATTAATTCTACATTTGCTGCTAAGGCTTTTTCCAGGAGGCCCCTCAGCCTGGAGCCTCCTGTGCAAGCACAGCTGGACACAGCAGGACACAGCTGGACACAGCTGGACACAGCTGGACACAGCTGGACACAGCTGGACACAGCTGCTGCTGGCTTTGCTGGCAGGTTCTCCAGGCTCAGTTCCACCTGGAGGATCCCCTCTGCAAGGTTTGGGTAGAACCACTCCAATCCAGGGTTATTTATCAGAGCCATCTGTTTGCAGTGGCACACGGGAGCCCATCACAACTCCTTTGCTGGTTTTCACACCTGCAGACCCAAGTGAGCAGCTCCAGGTGTGAAAAGAGCAGCCCAAGACGTGGTTTGGTGCAGGGCTGAATAATCCTGGCACTGAAGGCACTGCCCCTTTTCTGCTGCCCTCTTGGAATTCCTCCTGGCAATGGCAGAGGGATTATAACTGGGGTTGGGAGGGGGAATTCAAACACTGAAACTGGAATTTCTGCAGCAGTTTGGATCAGCCTTTGTTTGTGTTTGCTGCAGGAGGAGTGTGGCCTTCGCCCCCCTTTACCTATCACCAATGTGCCCCTTCGTGAAAATCCAGAAGAATTACAGAGCCAGGGCAAAGCCCAGTGCTGAGCAGGTTTGCTCTCTCTCTCTCTCTCTCTCTCATGGCTGTCATCTCTGGATTTTGGGGCCCTGGTTATTCCCTAAGTGTCAGTCATTAACCCTGCTGCCACCCCCCATTCCCAGTGGATCTGTGTGAGGAGTGGGATGAGCCCTGGGGGTGAATTTTGGTGGGGCAGCCTCCGGGAAGGGGCTCTGATTTCCTCTCCACCCCACAGGAGAGGGCAGGACTCAGCCCCTGCCTCCTCAGGTTGCCAGCCCGGTTTCCCCAGGCTGGAAATCATCAGCGTGTCCCAGCTGCAAGGATGGACAGAAGAATCCAAGCACCCATTTCCCTTTTCCAGGGAAGTGTTGTTACCCCCCTGCTCCACAAACCCACCTGGGACCCCCACACCACCAGGGACGTCCTTAAGGGAGCCCTTTGGAGGCTGAAACCACTCAGCTGTAAGCAGGCAGCAAAATCAAACTTTTTAATGGTGCATCCAGACAGGAGAAACACATCCAGCCCCCCTGGCAGCACTGGGAACGCCAGGGGACACATCAGAGCCATCCAACATTTTGTGGCTTCTCTCCATCCTTTTCCTTCTGCCCCAAGCTGACCAGCAGGCTGGGAATTCCATGGAAGGGCAGCCAGGGAGGGGCTGGGATACAAACCTGCAGTGCCACAGCCCCTGCGGCATCACCGTCACCTGTCCAGGTGCCTCCAGGAGGAAATCCAGCAGGAGCAGGCACGGGGGGGGCTGTGGGGATCCTGCTCAGTCCTTGGGGAACAGGAACAACCCCAGCAGGGTCAGAGCCCCCCCCGGCTCCCAGCACAGCTACGGGTATTTATTGTACGTGCTCCTATTTTCCTTTCCTGGTCCAAAGATTCGGGATTTCCTCTGAATGGTGTGAAACCACCGCAGCAGCAGGGCTGGCCAGGCACTCCTCTCGTGCTGCCCTGGATCTGTGGGGGAGTGAAACTTTGAGGAAAGCAGAGTGTTGGTCACACAGCCCCTGAGGGATAAGGCTTTGTTATCAGCTCCCCTTGGTGGGATCAGGGAAAAACCCTCCCTGTTCCCCATCCCCGCAGCCCCACCCCGGCCACGACAGCACCTGAGGGTCCTGGGGACTGTCCCAGGTGTTTGTGTCACCTGAGTGTCCCCTGGGCAGGCCAGAGCCCTCTGCAGCTGGCCATGGACACTCCAGCCCAAAAACTAAACCACAAATAAACGAAAAGAAATCACAAAACACAAACAATGTGCTTTAGGACAGATAAGGCAGCAATGACAGAGATGTTGACAGTTGCACTGTCAGTGCAATTTGCTTGTCTTCTCCTTTGCTGATTTAGGGCTGTGTAAAAACCAGGCTCTGTAAAAACCACCCACTTTCCTGTCACCTGAGCTTTGGTGCTGTCAGGCTGCTCTTTTTTTTTTTTTTTCTTTTTTTCTTTTTTTCTTTTTTTCTTTTTTTCTTTTTTTTTTTTTGGCACAGTAAGAGCCCATTTTGGCTGCTGAGGAGTTAAACCGAGGCAAATGGCACTTTGCTTTATCCAGTCCCGAGGACAGGACTTGTGTGATGCTCAAATGTGTGCAAAGCAATTCCACTTTGAGACCTGCCACCATTCCTCAGGCTCAAAGCTCCCTGCACAGGATGAGTGATGAAGGAAAAGCTACAAAATGTGCAGGTCAGCCAGGATCACACTGGTGTTAAACCAGCCTGGGCAGTGCAGCTCAGCTGAGCTCGGCCCACACTGGTCAGGTCCCACCAGGCTGGAGGAGCAGCAGGGACAAAGGACTTGGTGACACAGCAGCAGTGACTCCACTCCTGTAAATGACTTCTTTGTTCAAACCTGCTGCTCCCCTCGCATTTCTGCAGTGCTCGGGGCATCAACTCAGCCTCTGTAAAACCAGACTTAAAGATTGCTGTCCTTAGGATGAGGCACCTCTTAAATCCTAAACCATTTCCACCACGCTGTGGGCAAGGGGCAGCTGCTTTTGGATTTCCTGTGACCCTGCGGAGGCTTGGATGCACGTCCACACCCTGTGAGGATTGACTGAATAAAAGCTGCACAGCTTTTGTAAAGGTGAGCTAAGAAGAGAAACAAATACACCAATAGATCCTGTAATTGCTTCTCCAGATGAAAAACAGAGAATGGAACTTCCCTTCTGAAGTTAAACTCCACTGGCTTCCAGGGCTGGCCACGAAGGCAGCCCTGAGTGTCTTGGAGCTGATTCTCCCAGGTTATTTACAGGTGAATTTAGTGCCAGGATTTGTTGTGGAAAAACCAGATCCTGGCAAAAAATGTGTCTCTGTTCCCATCCAGCAGTGAAACAGGAATAAAGACCAGAGGCTCTGGGTGTGTTATGGCTCTGGGTGTGTGCAGAGCTGTTTATCCAGGAGCTGTGTCCAGCCCCATGTGTGTCCCCAGCCCTTGGTGTGTCCCCAGCTCCGTGTCCACCCCTCCTCTCCCCCCAAAATGTCATTCCCAGCTCCCCCCCAGCTGTGTCACATCTGTCAGGATGCCCCAGACCAGGCAGCGCTGATGATTTCTTTATGAGACATAAAGAAATGTTCTTTGTGTTCCTGCAAGGGTTGCACCTTTAACCTGCTCTCCTGAGTGGAAAATAAACCCTCCCCAGTGCTCCCTGTCCCGCTGGGGTTTTGTTGGTACCAGGAGAAGAGGAAAGTGCCCCGTGTCCCCCAGACAACACACAGACCCTGGTTTTGGACAGGGAGGGGCTGGAGGGAAATTTGGGGATGTGCCCTGGGGAGGCTCTTGAAACAGAAAAAACTTTAGAGCCATTTCCAGCCTGGGGAAAGGGCTGAGCACAGAATTCTGTCAAACCTCCAAGAGGTGACAAACTCCTGTGGCTCTGACAGGAGAAGGTGCAAATCTTCACCAGGATGAATTTTGCCTGGAGAGAGCTGGAAGAAAAAAGGATGTGAACATTAAAAGCATTTCAGAAATCCCTTCCATCTCTTCCCCTTAGCAAAGGTGGGAGGTGCAGACAAATAAAGACAGTTTTACAATTTGTACCTGCAGCTTTGGGGATTATATTTGTGGTTTAACAGCTCCTGTCCTTCCTGAGCAGCTGACTGTGGAACCCTCGGTGGACAGGGCTTGGAAACACTCTGAAAATGCCAGTTATTCCCATTTCATCTCCCCAGCACAACCAATTTCACTTGTTCCTTACAAACCAGCACAGATGGTGCATTACAGGCTTTGGGATGCTGCTTCTTAGCTCCAGAGTAAGAAGAAAATGGATTGTTTGGGGTGGATTGGGATGTGTAATCCCTGCACCATCACTCAGATTGAAAATCTCATTCCTTCAAAAGCAAAAGCTGGTCTGTAACACCGGGATCCACACAGGGACAACCCAGAGACCAACTCCTGCCACGTCCCAAACTCGTCCCTCACTCCAGGAGGAGCCAGAGCCCACCGTGCCAGGGATGTTTCCTGTGCTCCAGGTGAGGCACACGCACACCCTGGGGCACACCCCGACCCTCCCCACAAGCAAAGGGCGTTTCAAACGCGTTTCTTTGGTTTTGCTTTTTGCTTTATGCAAGCAAAGTGGGGAGGAGCTGAATGCTGGGCGGCTGGAAGAGCTGAAACCAAACAAATCAGGGGGAAGCCACAAGTTGGCCATCAGCCATTCCCATGGAGCCAGGGAGGGCTCTTGCCACTGCTGGAGAAGCAAGCTGGGCTGGGAGCAGGGCGGGGAGGGGGGTCCCCTAAAGCTCAGCAAGCCTTGGTGGTGCTCCTGCTCCACACTGGGTGCCCTGGGCTCCTGGTTTGGGTGCCCCGGGCTCCTGGTTTGGGTGCCTGGGCTCCTGGTTTGGGTGCCCAGGCTCCTGGTTTGGGTGCCCTGTGCTCCTGGTTTGGGTGCCCCGGGCTCCTGGTTTGGGTGCCCGGGCTCCTGGTTTGGGTGCCCGGGCTCCTGGTTTGGGTGCCCTGGGCTCCTGGTTTGGGTGCCCTGGGCTCCTGGTTTGGGTGCCCGGGCTCCTGGTTTGGGTGCCCTGGGCTCCTGGTTTGGGTGCCCGGGCTCCTGGTTTGGGTGCCCCGGGCTCCTGGTTTGGGTGCCCCGGGCTCCTGGTTTGGGTGCCCGGGCTCCTGGTTTGGGTGCCCGGGCTCCTGGTTTGGGTGCCCCGGGCTCCTGGTTTGGGTGCCCTGGGCTCCTGGTTTGGGTGCCCGGGCTCCTGGTTTGGGTGCCCTGGGCTCCTGGTTTGGGTGCCCTGGGCTCCTGGTTTGGGTGCCCCGGGCTCCTGGTTTGGGTGCCTTGCCCATCCTGAGCAGATTCTGCACTCCTGGCTCTCCCCATCCTTCCCAAAGCTCCTTCTGCCAACCTGGGGAGTGCAAAATGCTGGCAAAAAAAAAATAAAAAATCCAAAACAACTCTGCTAGCAAAGAAATAACTCTGGTGGCCAGTAAATAACTCTGCTGGGCTGCACAGACAGTGGTGTGGCAGGAGAGGAGCTCTCCAAGGGCAGGTTGGGCACGGAGCTGCATTTTGGGGGGAGCTGTAGGTGCTCCCTCCTCCCCAGGGAGGAACCAGCATCACTTGGAGAGGTGAGCCCAGCACAGCCCCAGCGTCCTCTCCACTGCAAGCAGGGCAAGCAAGAGAAAAAAGCTCGGCTGGGGGCGTTGCTGAAGCAGGAGGCAAATGGGAAGCTGGGATGTTCGAGCTCTGGAGTCTGGGATTTGAGCGAGTCTGCTCCTGGACCTGCTCAAAGTGTGGAGCCTTTAGTGCAGCTTTGCCTCTGTGTGTCTCATCCTGTCAGAGCAGAGATCCTTGGGGTTTGTGGGTTTTTACTCCTTGGGGTTTGTGGTTTTTATTCCTCGGGGTTTGTGGTTTTTACAACTTGGGGTTTGTGGGTTTTACTCCTTGGGGTTTGTGGTTTTTATTCCTCGGGGTTTGTGGTTTTTACACCTTGGGGTTTGTGGGCTTTTATTCCTTGGGGTTTGTGGGTTTTACAACTTGGGGTTTGTGGTTTTTACTCCTTGGGGTTTGTGGGTTTTTACTCCCTGGGGTTTATGGTTCTACTCCCTGGGGTTTGTGGGTTTTACTCCTTGGGGTTTGTGGTTTTACTCCCTGGGGTTTGTGGTTTTTACTCCTTGGGGTTTGTGGGTTTTTATTCCTTGGGGTTTGTGGGTTTTACAACTTGGGGTTTGTGGTTTTTACTCCTTGGGGTTTGTGGTTTTTACTCCTTGGGGTTTGTGGGTTTTTACTCCTTGGGGTTTGTGGTTTTACTCCCTGGGGTTTGTGGGTTTTTACTCCTTGGGGTTTGTGGGTTTTACTCCTTGGGGTTTGTGGTTTTTACTCCTTGGGGTTTGTGGGTTTTTACTCCTCGGGGTTTGTGGTTTTTACTCCTTGGGGTTTTTACTCCTTGGGGTTTGTGGTTTTTCCTCCTTGGGGTTTGTGGGTTTTTACACCTTGGGGTTTGTGGTTTTTCCTGCCCTGTCTGGTTCTCCCAGCTGTGTGATGGAACCCTCTCACCCCACCAGGGCACAGAGGAAAATCCTCACTGCCAAAGGAGCAATCTGGCTGGGATTATTTCCAGCACCATTATTATTCCAGCACCAAATAATCAGCACTGGGATTATTTCCAGCACCGTGGGACAACAAGCACCACTCCCAACCCTAAAATCGCATTTTTAGGCTACCCCGTGCTCAGCCCTGGGAGAAGGGTGACCCCGCTCTGAGGAAAATGATTTAAAATGCCTTCAGATGCCTTTTCACTTCTTTTTATTTAATTCCATAAATATTTTCATAAGGCTCAGTGTCTTTACAACACTTTTTTAAACACTTTTTTTTGTTTGTTTGTTTTATACACACAACTTTGACACTTGTTTGACAGGGTCAAACAGTCCAATATAAACAAAATAATAAAACTGGCAAGTGCGGATCAGCTGGGTTACCAAAATCCTTTTTTTCTTTTTTTTTTTCTTTTTTTTTTTGCTCTTACTGTTAAAACCCCAAAAGCACTAAAATATCAGTATTTGGCTTCAAACTAGAATTTTAAAAACCTTTTTTTTTTTTTTTTTTTTTTTTAAATTCTCTGCTACAAGTCCCTGTCGTCATAGTGCCTTTAAGCTCCTACAGACTCTTCTTTTTCTTCTTAAGGAAAAATAAGCTTGGTGATGCCATGCAGAACTTACAATAGCTACTAAATATACATGTTCCCTGAAATGTAGCTGCAATGAAAAGATGACAGAGCATAAAGAGAACAAAACCAGAAACCCAAAGCACCACAGTGTACTATCAATAACATTGCAATGGACGGCTGGTGCCCATCCAGAAACTGAAACAAATTTCAAATATATTTCTCTATGTAGTATTTTCTATTTACAACTGGTAGATGCACCTACGTTGGTTCTTGTTTGACTTTTTGGAGAGGGTGGGGAGGCGAAAATCTTGAATTTAGATCCTCTGTTCTAGTGTCTAGGTTAAGGGTAATGCATGTCATTTACCTAGGGAAGAGGGTTTCTTTGTATTTTATATATATATATATATATATATAGATTCAGCCAGAGAAATACCGTAAACATGTAAGTTTGTTACAACTCTCCTTTTTTGTTTTTTGTTTGTTTGTTTGTTTGTTTTCTGCATATGGAATGGGAAGTGGGTTCCTCCTGTCTGGCACTGGGATGCAAAGTCTGTACCAGATGCTCAGTCAAGTCACCCCCATGTGCTCCCAGCGCTGTCCCAGCTCCAGCCCAGCCCCTGCAGGGGCTCAGGGACACCCAGTGCTGCCTCTTTTTTGTGCCAATGCTCCATCTCCTGCAGCACCTTGGCAATTTAGGGAGGGCAAGAGCTTTCTTGAGGGCCCCCACGAGAGCCAAGCCCCTCCTCGTCCCTGCAGGCTTCCCACTTAACAAAGAAGCTGCGAGTCCAACAAGTGGCCTTGTCAGATCTTGATTTATGATGCAAATAATGGTGTGGCGGTGGTGTTTCTTTTTTTCCTAGTGCTGAATATTTAGGAAGCATCTTCTCATAAAAATTATGGATGTCTCATTCTCACTCTCTGAGGCACAAAACAGTAAATGAACAGGCTTAACTAATGTGCTTGTTACTTGGTTGTTTTTTTTTTTTTTTTTCTTTCCCTAAGCAATTAAAAAGGCAAAAGGAGTAAGTGAAATTTTCATCATGTTGACAACATTTTGGAATCTCTCTCTCTTTCTCTCTCTCTCTCTCTCTCTGCCTCTCTCCAGCCATTCAGAAAGAGTAAAACATTTCAGTTAACTGACGAGAACCCATCTCATGCACTGCTTTAAATACCCATTCTGTTAAAGAAACAAAACAATATTTGCTACGTACCCCATATTAAAATCTAGCCATAAAAATGCAAAGATACAAAAGAGCATAAAAATAATTTCTGATATAAAACTGGGTTGCTTCCTATTTGGGATTCCTGGTGTTTGCCTGCTGCCTGTCACAGAGGGGCCACTCCTCCTCTCCAAAACACTAATCTGGCTTTGCTGGTTATTGATAGTTTCTAGATTATTCAAAAGTGGAAGAGGGATTTAAATAAAAATAATGCCGCCCTTGTGATATGCCCTGAAATAAAACAGGCTCCATGGAAACAATGAAATCACACTCTCTGCTCTTCCCATTCACTTAGATTTCTTAGGGAGGAAAAAAAAAAAAAAAAAAAAAAAAAAAAGAAATATATCTCCACACTCTTTGTCCTGGGGTGCTTATGTGCCGGATCAGATTCCAAAGAAAATGACAAATACCGTGATCAATCACTTTATCCCGCTTTTTCAAAGGAGCTTGCAGAATAGCTCTGTAAAGATTTCAAGTTCATCTTCTAAATCTGGTTAAACAGTCTCATTTGCCCTAGGAAAAAAAAAAAATCATCCTCCTCCTGACAGTGGTCTGTTTTACAAGCTTAACCATAAGCTCCTGCACTTGCAAACAAATGTACTTAAGGCTGAAAGTGTAGGAAGGGTCTGGAAAAACAGAGCTGTGACTCTCCCGAGGGAGAAAAAGAGAGAGAAAGAGACCTGGAGGGCTCTGGGAGCCACGGAGGGGCCGGGACTGGAGCAGCAGCAGCAGCAGCTGGGACTGGGCACAGAACCACGGGGACAATGCCCAGTCACAGCCAGAGCTGCTGCCAGCCCAGGTGGGCACCCCCGGGGCTGGGCTGGCATCCTGGGCTAACAGGGCAGAGCTCGGGGGGTCCTGCTGGGGGGTGGGCACCGAGAGCAGCCAGGGGGCTTCACTTCGGGGTCACTGCTCCTGCAAACGGCAATTAGTGCTTCCCTCGTTAGGGTGCTGCTGGGCAGGCTGGGCGTGCCCAAAGGATGGGACCTTAGTTCCTGAAGACACAAAACTTGGCTTGTGGGAGCCTCGGAGCCAACTCTCCTCTCTGCAATGGAGGCGTGAAGCCATTGGGTTTTTAAGCTTTTTATCTTTGCATGGGAAACAAAGATAGGAGTGGGCTTTTCAAGTGTCTCAGCTTGAAAAGAAAAGAAATCAAAGGTAAGCCCACAGAAACAAAGCAAAAAAGAAGAAAAGCCCCTGATTCTCTTTTCTCCGTCTTACTCCGGGCGTGAACAAATCACACCGAGCTGAGAAAAAGACAAGTGCTTAAAAAAAACGCAAAAAAAAAAAAAATAAAAATGAGGAGAACCCATCTCTCACTTCCTAAAGAGCTGCTTGCCCTTCTGCTGGGTTTCACCTGCCCACGAGAGAACAGTTAAAGCCAGAGAAATACTGCACAGCAGAGCGGGAGCACAGGGAGCACATCCAGACAGGCACAGGGGATGCAGGACAGGGACAGCCCCGGGGAGGGACGGACAGGGAGGGAGGGACAGGGAGCAGAGACCTCCCAGCACTCCAAAAAAACAAAACAAAACAAAAAAAAAAAAAAAAACGAACAAACAACACCCCACCCCCCCCCCGCCATAAATAAAATCAAAGAAAATATACACCAATGTAGTCCATGAGGAAGTTCCATGACGGAGTCACACAAGCGAGAAAAGCGTTCTGGGATGCCAATGACGACTCGGATGGAAATGAAGGAAAACAGGGACCCAAAAAAAAAAGAAAAAAAAATCCAACAACGAAAAATGTCCAATCAATGGAGTAAAATAAAATAAAACAGGTCACATGGTTAGAAATCATTGGTGCTTCCTAGTGTCTAGTAGCAGATTACTTCCCAAAAACAACAAAAAAAGTTTTTGGTCCTTCTATATATATACATATATGTATATATATTATTATTTTTTAAAATGTGTGTATACATATATATATGTATATATATTTAGTTGCAACAGTGCTTCTCCGAAAAAAGGTCCATCTATAAATATAATTTTATTTATTTTTATTTTTTAAATTTTAGTTCTTTTAAGTTAAAATTCTCCATCTCTCTAGGTATTATTTTTTGAATGGTGTTAACCTGCTGAAGTTTTGCCAGAATGGTGCCTGGCTGCGTCTGGGTTCGGTGAACTCGAAGACCTGGGACTGGGATATGCCATCTGTCACCATGTATTGTCCCTGATTTAATGGATCCTGGGGTGGTGGGTAGGCTGGAGGAACCGACTTGGAGTAGCTCACACCTGCATCGATGATTGGGGGGAAAAAGAAACAGATCAGTCAAAGAGCAATCGGGTCAATCGTCCTTCTTCGTCATGCTACTGCTCCTCATCCTCCTCCTCGCTTCCACAACCGGCTCCCACACGCCAGGACGTGCCAGGGCTGCCAACCTGCCTGACCTCTCAGCTCCGAGGCCGCTCCCTGTGCCAAAGCTCCGAGCCTGGCACACAATCCAGCAATCCATTACTTTTGCCGGGCACATTCTGCCCGCCCTCATGGAAAAGTCCGGGGTGAGGCAGGAGAGCCGGGACCCCACCGAGGCCAACTCGTCCTGCTGATTTATTGACGCTGATCCATCTCCTGCTCGCCCTCCCAGCTCCCAGCTCTCCCTGGACAACAGCCCTGCCCCAAAATTCCCGTCCGAGCAGCCCCAGCACGGCCCCGAGCGCTGCCCGCTCCGATTCCCGCAGGAACGGAGCAGAGCTGCTCCGGGAGAAGCCCTACCCTGCAGGGATGCAACTCGTTCTTTAGGACTTTTCCATAGGGTTTGTTCTCAATTCACCAGTCTGGTTTTCAGCCCGAAAAAAAAAAAAAAGGCTGCACACAAGGCAGAAAAGGCACATTCTGCTCGATCCAAACTGGTGGCAATGGATGGACTGGCGAGGCTACGCCTGTAGGGTTGGGATGTTCAATTCCCACTCAGGTGAGCAGAGCTCCCGTGCAGGAACGGGGAGAGGGGAACGCTGCCCTCACAGCTTCCCCACGCAGCGAGGGGGCCTGGTGGGCATCCTGCTGCGAAGGATGGCGTGGGAAGGGCGGCTCTGGGTGACTGAAGTGGAACGGGAGGGACGCGTGTCACCAGCAAAGCGCAGTGACACAGGCGGCATGTCCTTCCCCGCAAGGACAACCCCTCCTTCAGCCTCGGGGCCGGCTGGAAACCGTGAGTGCAGCAAGGAGAGAGGAGCAGGGCTGTGGAGCAGCTCGCTGTAAGCTCTGGCCATCTCTGGATCATGCAGAACTGCTCTTCCTTCTGCTGGAGGGGACCGTCGCCTCCCCGGGCTTTAAGCACAGCAGCGAGGCCACTGTCCCCGAGCAGCTCATCTGGACAGCGGGATGGCATCCCCCACCTACCTCACAGGAGGGTTGTGAAGCTAAATTAATTAATGTTTGTAAAACACTTTTGAGATCCTCGGCTGGGAAGGTGCTGGAGAAGGCAAAATACGGTGATTAGCACCCAGGAACCAGAGCAAGGCGTGCACAGCGACGCGGCTCCTACCACACACAGACACGGCAGCGCTGGCCGGGCACGGAGGGCGGCACACGACGGGCACTGACACACAGGGAAAGCCTCACGAGGGCACCCACAGAGCTCTCACCACACTGCTGGGCTGCTCGGGCAGGCAGGACCCCTCTGGGGCAGCACCTAAGGCGTGTCTCTAGGGAAGGGAATTGGTTCGCTTCTCCCTGCTACGGGATTCAGCGAGCGAGGGTGGGAAACCCTCCAGTGGAGATGCCTTGGGTATGTCTAACTGATTTCTCCTTCTTTCCTGTATTTTGTGCAGATCTCTGTCCACTGTAGAGAATAACCGAGATCATTCCTCACAGCGGGCAAAAACTGCTCTGCGATTCGAGCTCATTAATCTTTAATGAATTCGTCACAATTAGCATTTCAAACTTACTTGGAGACGTTCTGCATCTGTACCTGCATGCTGGAGCAGTTACTCATCAGTGACTTCTCTACTCTGCCTTCCCAAGCTCCCGTCCCCCACCTGCAGAGCCGAGGGCAGCCCCAGAGCTGTGCCGGGGTCACACCTGGGCAGGGGCAGCTGCAGGAAACCTGGCACGGCTCCTGCACCACCCTTGTGGGTACAGAACTCCCAGGAACGGCTTGAATTTCAATCACCGTGTGACTGAAACCCACCCGGGCAGGGCACTGAGCTCCTCTCTGCCCACCCCTTTTCTCCTGGCACTGTCCTGCTCTGAGCTGCCCATCCCCAGGCTGGCCAATGTGTGGCCAGTGAGACCAAGAGGACAAACTCCAGCCCTGAGCCCATCCAGGAGTGCCAACCTTCTCCTGGAGGCACCAGCCCTTGGCCGATTTTCCCAGCAGAGACTGGTGAGGGATTTTAGGATCTGTGGGAACGTTAGGATCTGTTACAGGTCCCTCACGTGGGAAATAAATCTGCTTTGGCTCTCAGATTGAGCAGGAATTACCTCAAAGGCAAACAGTCCTCGTGCCACCAAACCTCCTCATGCTCTACAACAGAAGAGCTGTGAATCTAAAGCTGCTGTTGAGGGGGACACAGAAATTGGTTTTGGTTTTGGTTTTGGAAGTCCTTAAAGCCACCTTGCTTTAGGGACGTGGCCTCATGGCTCTGCCATCTTGGCTGGGCTCTTTACTGCCTCTAAACCAATGGGAACGAATGGATTTTAGTGATGATACAGAATGCTAGGAAACCTCCTGGGTCAGCAAAATGCTGTGCACTTGGAAAGCTGAAGAAGCAGAGAAAGGACAGTCTGGCTGATGTCCACTGACAGTGATGGAGCTACTGCAAGGAATGGAATCCATACTCTGTCTCCTCCAAAGGGGAAAAGGGCAGACTCCCCTGGCCAGATCACTGCCAAACCCCATCCAGTTCTTTCCCAAAACTCCTGAAAAATGTCTGTCCTTGCTTGAAACGCACCCATGCACAGCCTGCCCCTTCCCTCAGTAAAGCAGCTCTTCCCACAGCTGCGTGTGGCACTGTGGATTTGGGCTACTGGCATCAACATCTGGGCTACTGGCATCAACATCTGGGCTGGATGAATGCCAAAAGCTCCTGCCTGGTTCTGCTTGCACGAGCAGCTGAAGGTTTCCCATTTCTCTTATTTATCCAACGGCCTGAAGGAGCAAACCTGTGGATCTCAAGGACATGCACCGTGTGTGGGACATGCAGATAAAACCACTGTGCTCTGGGAATTCCAGAATGCATTTCCTCGTGGAACTGTGAGACAGCACCTTGGTGCCCCAAAAATGACTTCTCAAATTTTTTTTTTTTTTTTTTGGACACGCCCATGTCTGGAAAACAGAAACTGAGAGGGGAAGGTTCACCTGATCTGCACATCTCCCTAGGAAAGAGCGATAATGGGAAAAGTCTGGCAGGCAGGTATTTTTCTGTTCTGCTCTGAAGTGGTTTGCTCCCTCACCAGAACTCGGGGCCATCGTGCAAAATTGTCTCTTGAGGGATTTTTTTTTTTTTAATATGCAAAGCCACAACTCCGCTGCAATTCACCAGGAAGAAACGAGCAAAGCTCCTTTTCCAAGGCAATTTTTGGGCAGCGTGGCGAGCGGAATTCAAAGCACAAAGGGAAGGATCGATGGCAAAGTGACGATTTCCAGGCACAGCAGCCAAGTCCACCCCACGGGCAGAGCTGGAGCTCCTTCTGCTGGATTGAGCCTCATTCTGCAGCTGCACGGAGGGATGGCTCACAGGGAGAGGCTGGGCAGAGCTGCTCACCAGGAGAACAAGAAAATTCCCAGATTCGTAATTTGGCTAGACAAAACCGGCGAGAGATGCTGCGCTGTCACTTGAAATCACGTCTTTTTATAGCACCAAGGCAACGTCACTTGGAGCCTTTCGGATTTCTCGGCTCAGAAGGAAACAATTAAAAAGATTTAAAACTGTCTCGCTTATCCCTTTTAGGTTGGGGGGGGGCTTTTTTTTTGTGGTTTGAGGGTTTTTTTTTTGTTTTTTTGGCTTTTTTTCATGCTGGTAACTCACAGGCAATGCTCAGGGACACAGCCCCTCCCTGGGCTCACACCACACGGACACAGAGAACACACACACACACACACACCCACCTCCCCAGAACCATGGAAACTTGCCTTACAAGCTGTTTACTCCATCCTCCACACCTGGGAGATTTTCTCTTATCCTTTGAACAGCAGCTTTTTCCCAGGCTTTGTCCCCACTCTGCTGTGGGACAGTGACATTGCCACCCCTGCTGTCCTGGCCAAGGGACCCTCCAGACCCCTCAGAGCTCAACAGCACCTCAGCCAACTTGCACCTTTTTAGGAAATGCTCAAAAAGCCCACAAATTCAGGTTCCTCCTGAATGCCCACACGCAGGGAAGGCAGGGATGCACTAATTGTTGTGTGGTTAATTACTCTGTCACAGCAAAGAGTTTTAAGTGAAAAAACGAGCAGAACTGGCTGTGTGGGTCCAGCCCTTTGCCCTCTTCAGCACATCTCAACAGAGGATCTCAAAGCACTGCCCCACCAGGGGCTGGCAGAGGTGGGGACGGAGCTGTGAACAGGAACCCTCTGCCTGTCCTGGCCAGCTGCATTTCCTCCCTCGACTCCATCACCCAACTTTCACAGCTCCAGAGGAATTTATTTCAGTGGTGCCACAGCCAGGATTTCACTCTAACCCCGGGCATTTCCAGGGAGGAGAACAAGCCTTAGCTCCCTCTTCTAACCACCAACCTCCCTTCTCTGCTCTGGAGGGACAGGGCTGGCTGCAGCTTGAGAAACGCAGGAGGAAACAGTCATCTCATGGCCTGATGTTCCCCAGACAACCACAAAATCTACCTACACACACTGAGCTAACCCGAGCCTCTGGAGTCTATTTATCAAGTCTGATGTCATTAGAGCACACATTAAGATAATGATCCCTCGTGTGATAAGAAAAGCTAATCGAGGCAAGATGGAATAAATGATACTGGGGCTTTATCCATCAGAGCTGGCTGAAAACTAATTCCTGCCATGCAGTGTTTGTACAGCCTCCCTCTCCTGCAGCAGCCTGCGGGCTGATCTCAGCTCACTCCGTGGTTTCACTGACAGCATTCAGGGATCAGTTCAGCCCTGGAATGCTGCTGCAGCTCCTGGGGAGCAACTCCTTCCTAAAACCCCTCACCAAGCTCAAGGTGCAGGAATATCTGGGCTCACAAACTTATTTCAGCTTGTCATTGATGTCATCCCACGAGGGCCATTAACACCTCACCAAAAAACTGCCCCGGGGGATTTGCTCAGCAAATGTCACCAGTGCCACCCTCAGAGCTCCCCCAGACAAGGATTTCTTCCTGATTTGCCTTAGTTTGTAGATCTGACTGGTTCCTGGCAACTCCAGCTGGATTCCTGATGCCATCAGTGGGATGGTGCTCATGGACCCACAGCAGGGAGCACTGGTGGGGTCTGGATTTTACAAGAAATGGGGTAAACACTGAGACTGCCCTCAATCTGTGGGGAAATATCACCGACAACACGATCAGCTCCCTTCCCTCACCTCCTGCGCTGCGAAAAAAGGGAAGTGACCCTGACTATCCCAAAATGCAAATGCCCCTCTTTGTTTACAAGCACTTGGGCTGTGGCTGCTCGGGCTCTCGTCCCCCGAGGCTGCTCCTACACGTGTCAATCCACGGGGAAACACGGCAGGGCCACGTCAATCTTGTCAGCAAGGAAGATGCAATAAAATGGGATTAAACAGAGAGGGGAGAGCCTGGTCAGCCCAGCCCAGCTGTGCTGCTGGGAGAGCCCCCAGTGCACGAGTGGGGAAGTCAGAAACTGTCTGGGTCAGGGTTTTGATGACATAGTTGGCTGTGAGCTCAAGTGATCAGAAAGGAATAAATTAACAGGAAAATCCAGTGATTCAGAGGGTGTTTGGTGACAGGCCAAGGCAGTTCATGCTGGCTGATGATTTAACCCCTGCTGGGTTTGCACGGCTGAGTGTTCAGGGCAGGTTTAGTGACAGGTTTAGTCTGAACCTCTGCTCACCTCATCCCAAAGACTGGCCAGGGCTGAAAGCATCTCCTGGGAAAGAAGAGTGCACAGGGCAGGGACAGGAGCTGGATGTAGTGTGGGGATCAAGGGCTCTCCTGAGGTGGGAAACACCCTCAGCTCACACTAAAGTTCACTTCTTTAAATCTCCACAGGTATTTTCTTTTCCAAAAGTGCTTTAAGAGTGGAGTCTCCTTCCTGGAAGGGCCTCTAATTCCCTGACACCACTGGCTGGCAGCTGCCAGGAATATGAACAAATATCCCTTCCATGGACTGGCCGTGCTGCAAGGGGCCAGATGTGCACAGAGCTGGGATCAGAGAGGGGACTGAGTGTTCCTGCAGGCTGCAAACACCACCCCTGGCAGGGAGGATCACAAGGGGCCAGGGAACAGAGTGCCCCTCATGGAGAGAGGAACTCCATGAGATTCTGCTTCCAAACGCTCAGAAATGGAAAAAATTACCCTGGATTAACCTTGGTTTGCATTAAGGATGGATTGGAGATCCACAAGGGTTTTCTAGGCAGTTTCCACTCCTTTAGTCAGTGACAAGCAGGGTGCTGTCACCCTTGTGCCCCTTGGTGGGACCAGGCTCTGCCCAGAACCTTCCCTCCTGCCTGGCTGCAAAGGCCTTGGGTTGCTCTTGTAAGAGAAAACAAATCAATTCCTCCCATTGCTTCACTATTTCTAGGAGACACCAGGCTGAACTCTGTTCCCAGCTCCCACAGTGCCACTGAAGGAAGCTGGAGGGCAGCAACCAAGGGGCCAAACCTTGAACCAGTGCAAAAGGCAAGCAGCAGCAGCCAGCCCTCTTCTCTGCCACTGAGGTGGAGCCAGCACTGCCCACTCACTGGATGTCTAATGGACTTAAAGGCCAAAAATTGCTTTAATGCTGTCTTAAGGCACCTGGTCTAACATTGTTATGTTGTACCCAATCCAATAAGGAGTGCAAATCCTGGGATGCTGCCCATCATCGAGGGGGTCTGGCAGGGAGCCTGGCCCTGCACGCATTGCTGGGCAGAGCTGGGAGCCACGGGAGGCTGCTCAGCACCCTCAGCTGGGCATCAAACACCTCTCGAAACACCCTGAGGGTGTTCTCACTTCATCACCTGGACAAAGGTCCTGCCAGTTTAAAAAGCAGAGTTTTAGGTTTCTTCTGCTGCTTTTCCCCCTCTCCTGCTGCAGCCAGCAGAGGTTTAAATGCCTCCTTCTCAAACACATGCCAGCCATCTCCAGAGCAATACTTCTGGGAGGTGTGGTACAACAGTGCATGAAATAAGCAGCAGTTTATACTATTTGAAAAATGTTTTTCTGCTTCACCTCTAACAAAGTTGATTGCATTTTCCATTTCACCTCCTTCACGGCTTTTCTCTCTTCCTTAAGTGTTCTGTGACAGGGGAATTACCATGGTTTCCCATTTAAGAGGTGCAGGGAACAAGTGAGATAATCTAGGAACAAGTCTGTAATAGGCATCCTGTGACACAGGAGCTGTGCTGGCAGCACCTGGAGCTGCTGAGCCTGCTGCAGCCACTGACACCACCCTGATTTAAATAAATAAATACTCCTATTGAATGCAGTGACCTCTTCCTCCCTCTGAATGGCTTCCCTGCTTTCCAGGTACAACTGATGCTCCAAAAGCAGCTCCTGTGGTGCTGCAGAGGGCAGAGGCAGCAGCAGCCCCTGGCACGGGCACACCTGCAGCCCCAAGGGCTGCCAAGCTCTTGGCAAAATAAAATGCTGTAAATATCTGTACAATGCACAGGGCAAGATTTAAAAAATCAGCCACCAAAAGCTCTCAGGAGTTTCCTCCCACCTCTCTCTCCTGAGCAGTGCCAGCAGCTCCCTGCTCTGGCAGCCTTGCACCTCTCCTTGGCTCTTGGGCACAGGACAAACCCCAGAGTAACAAAACCAAGAGCTCTCAGCGTCAATATTGAATTTAATCAACCTGAGACTGGGCTATGACCACCACAGTGTAGGGCAAAGCATACAGAGCTACTGTTTTAATGACCCCATTTGTTGTTTTTTTTCAGATTTCACGTCCTAAAACCAACCAGGCTGTGCTGAACTCAGTGCTGGGGTGTGACTGAACTTCTGTCTGGCTCGAGGACTGAATCCCATAAAAAGAACTGCCAGTGCCCCAGCCTAGGCTTGTTCTTCACTGAAGAAATGCTGACTGCTGTTTCAGGAGCTAATGAATTTCATAGTCCGAGAAGGCCAAGATAACAACCCCTCCTTTTTCATCTCAGAGAGAAAGAGAGAGAAAGACAAAGAGAGCAGACAGAGAGCAATTGCTGTGTGAGACACGAGTCCTGTCAGGCAGATTGTGTTTGTCAGGATGCAAGTCCAGTGATTAACGTGGGAATACTGGCAGGCATGCTCAGGCACCTCTGAACTGTGTCCCTTACTGGCTGAACAGCACAATTATTAATTAATACCTCCATTAATTAATAACAGAACGAAGTGAGCAGCTAGCAATAACTGAACCTGGCTTTGTCGTGGCAGTCATGCAGGTCAGGCTCTCCCATGGTGCAGCCCTGTGGATGCTCCCGTGCTGAGGGACAGGCATGCAGGTGCTGAGGGGCTGTGACAGGGACAGTGGGAGGCACCTGGGCCTGCTCTGGGTGTGCACACTCCGAGCTTAGAGCATCTGGCCAGGAGAGCTTTTAGAGAACATCTCAGGAGACGACAGAAGAAATCAGTAGAGAGGAGAAGACTGATGACAATGGAGAGACACAGCAAACCAAGGAGTTCACAGCTGGCCTGGCAAACCACTCCTGCACCAGCAAAGCCAGTAGACAACACACAGGTGAGGCAGAAAGCAAAGAGCTCCTTCAGCTTCTGCAAAACCCCCCAAAAACCTGCACAGAGCGGGGACCAACCTGCCTGCACCTGACCTGAGCCAAGCCTTGAGGAGCTCTCTCAAAAGCCACTGGTAGGCCTACATGTGCTAGGGTACTTTGGTAACAAATCAATACATCCATGACTGTGTGAAGCTTTGGAGAACTTGAGGAATGACCTCTCTGACCTTCCCTCTGTGGTGAGAATTTCCAAACCTGTAGCTGCAAGAGTTATTGCCAGAGAGAATCAACGCTGGCCTGGGCCAGCTGAGACTCTGCCTAACAGCAGGCAGGGCATTGCTCAGCTGGCTGCAGCCTGCCTGGCTGGGGAAATGAATCTGACATTCCAGAGATACAAGGTCTTTACTAAAATACTTTATTTCCTACGGTTGATGCTACTGTGCTGTCTTTAAAAAGTTACAGGCAGCCCCAGGAAACAAGAGTGTCCCTTTCCTTTCCAGCAGCAGGAAAGGGGTACTCCCTCTCCAGTTCCAGCATTTTAGCAATTTTTTAAAATTTTTTTAAATGTTTTTTTTTTGCTAATGGGAGACTTTGGGAATTAGCAGAACCTCTACACACCTCCGCACTCACTCCCATTTCAGCCTGAGATAAACAACTGAGATAGATTTCTGCCCCCAGGGACAGCTTCTGGACATCAGACTGGAGACACGAGATCAAATTCATCTCTGGTGCTGTTCCATTGGCTTTCAACCACCTTCGACCAGAGATTAATTTGGCCCACAGATACATTAAGGAAGGATACAAAGCACAAACGGTATTTGATATAAAAAAGAGAGAAGGGAGGGGGAAGTTGAGGGGATGCTGGATCCTAACCCAGCAGGATTCAGCCCAGCCCGCTCCACCCTCACATCACCAGGCACAGAGCGTGTTGCCGGTTACCTTTTTGCTTACTGACTTTCTTTACTGTCATGGCCGCTTGCCGCTTTTGATTCTCAGAAATTTCAAAGCCTGCAAAAGGGAACACGGCAAACACAATTCAGAAGGTTGCTCGCAAAGCCTCCTTTCCCTTTGGGGAGGGGGATGCTCTGCACTGTTTGCAAACACGGAATGCTCTGGGTGCTCTACTGAAAGGCAGCTCTTTCTGATCTCACTCTGCAGGGGCTGGATGAAAAGTAAGATTAGAGCCATTTTTATTTATACAGTGTCATAAATATGCCCCGGTGCTTTAGAGCTGAGCAGCAGACCGAGCCTGGAGTGACACTGGTCACAGTCAGTTTAGGGGCTGTCACTGGCTTTGCTGCCCCCCCTCTGCACAAAACATCCTTAACCAGAGCAGGAGGATGCAGCCAGGTGACCCTGAAGGTGGATGGCCAAACACTTCCCTCTCCCACACGCCCACGGAGCTCCAGGCTTGACCCATGGGCAGAATTTGTTTATTGAGGGCCAGAAAGAACAGTAACTGAGCTGGAAAGAGACCTATTTATGACTAGGACATTTCAATTCTACCACCAAGAAAATGTGGGCTCCTCCACCCATTGGGGGCTAAATTAAGCACTACCAACAGCCTCCTTTCAGATTCATTTCCACATTCCTCACCTATCTTTTCATCTTCTTTTACCATCTTCCTTTCTTCTCTGAAAGCTCTAAGCCATCTCAACTTCTCCTCCAGTTTCTTGGCAAAGAATAAGTGCATTTCCTCAGTCTCCTTGTTATGCAGTTTGAAGGCATTCTTCATGCTGACATTGAAGTCATCATCTCTCCCATCTTCTATATCCACCACTTCATATTTATCCATGTCTATGCGGCCTTTGTAATACAGGATATCCCTCCTGATCAGATCCTGCAGAGGGAAAAGGAGACAGGGATTGGGGTGAGATCTCATGGAGGGCCTGAGCTCAGCAGGGAATTCCTGGGAGAGATGGGAAGAGAAAGAAGTGATGGTGAAAGCTGGTCAGATCCTTCAATTCCAGGGAGAGATGAAGAAAAGTGATGGTGAAACTTGGTCAGATCCTTCAGTTCCTGAAAGAGATGAAGAAAAGAAAGAAGTGATGGTGAAATTTGGTCAAATGAGCTTCAATTCCTGGGAGAGATGAGGAAAAGTAATGGTGAAACTTGGTCAGACCCTTCAATTCCTGGGAGAGATGAGGAAGGAAAAGAAGTGATGGTGAAACTTGGTCAGACCCTTCAGTTCCTGGGAGAGATGAGGAAAAGTAATGGTGAAAGCTGGTCAGATCCTTCAGTTCCTGGAAAAGATGAGGAAGAAAAAGAAGTGATGGTGAAACTTGGTCAGATCTTTCAGTTCCTGGGACAGATGAGGAAAAGAAAGAAGTGATGGTGAAAGATCCTTCCAGCCTCCCCTGGTGTGGACACAACTCTTGGTGGCCAAACAGGGCAGCCCCTGGGCAGAGAGAACTGAACACCTCCCTGAGCTGCAGGCTCGCTTTGTGGGCACAAAGAAATGCCTCTGAGGAGTGACACGTGCCAGCATTTCCCCATGGGAGGTTCTGCTGCCCAGGGTGAGAAATGTGGGGCACAGACCCACACCAGGCTGGCCACAGGCACCAGTCTGGAGCCATCACTGCTCTGGCAGCACAGGGTGCCCGGGCCAGATGTTTTCCACAGCCAGATGTTTTCCCTCTGGTGCTCTCTGCCCCCTTCTCCTCAGGGCCCATTTCCCATCCACACACAGCTCACAGTGAGAAACCACCCTGATTTTCAGCTCAAAGCACTCCCAACCCACCTCTGACCTCATGCCACCCTGAATTTAACCTCTTGATCCAGCTTAGCTTTTTTTTTCTTTTTCTCTCCTTGATAATTATAACCTTTTCAACCAAACCTGTTCATGCTCATCTCCTTTCTCAGTTGGTTTTCAGCAACAGCTCATTTCTCTGTGTGGGGAAGGGAAAAGTAAATTCCCCATTGGCCCCACATCTCTGTGCCTGTTATGTCAGATAACAGGAGATGATCATCAGAAAACAGAATGTTAATTCTCTAGTCATGGCCACACAAGGTGATTCTATTTATTTAAAACCAAATTCAGGAACACACAATCAAGATTTCCTTCCTCTAACCACTCTCAAAAGCAGTATTTAGGTATAGTAAATCAATTTATCCTAAATACCTTTGGATTTTTCAGAGTGCCCTAAAGATAAATGCAATGTCAGAGGATTCATTTGAGAGGAAAAATGAAGGCAATGTGGAGCATTTATTTATTGAAATAATATTTAGCAGTGAGGCTTTTTCAAGATAAGCAGTAGGTATTATTTTAAACGAATTAATCTTGGAAAATAAACTCTACATCATAATGATTTAGCAAACTTGCTCATGAATCTGCCAGACAATATTAACTATCACAAGACTGGCCAGAAACTCACAGGCTTTAAATCCTGACTCCTTCCTTTGGAATGCTCTGGGCAGGGGGGGAAACTCCATTAACAAATATCTTGTACGAAAAAAACCTTCTTCTGGTGTAGGCCTGAAATGGTGATAATCCAAAATGTAAGAAAAAAGTTATTTCAGGCTGAATAGGCAACAGAAAATCTTTTCAGTCTCGTGCTAACTTAGGAAATTGTTTCTTTGGTGCTGTGGAGAGGCTGCAAGAGCCACAGGGAGCCTGATCAGCCAGGTCAGCACCACACAACTGTGCTCAATGGGAGCCTGGGGCTTGTTTTAGAGAGAGCATTTACCTGCACCACCTTCTCAAAAAAAAAAACCCAAAAAACCCAACTGATAGCACATCTCACAGGAATAAGGATGTGCTCCTTAAATCAGCCTAAAAAGGGGAGAAGGGGAGCAGCCATTCCCCTTGCCAGTGCTGCAGAGAACTTCAGAACCAACCCAACAAACCATGCTCCTGTGAGGATGGATCCGTTTTCAGGATTGTGGAGAGATTTTTTTCATGAAGAATCAACAATCACAAGCTCTGAAAATCCCAGCCTCTGTGCTCTGCCTTTTCCTTCTACACACCAAATACATTTCCCCCTCTTATTATCCCAATTTTGACCCAGAAAACACGATGAGCTATTTTTAATAGTGAGTGCTTTACCAGCTTGGTGCTTCCAGAGGCCAATCCATGGGTTTGGACATGTGTGCCTGAGCTGGCCCTGTCTCTGGTGAGGCTCCTGAGCAGTGGATGAGAAGATTGCCCAGGAGTTCCTGAAGGAGCAGTGAGGAGATAAGAGAATCCTACAAATGCCTCTGGATTATCAAATGGCCCCACAGGTGAAATGCAGGGCTGGGGAAGCAGCAGCTCAGCTGCATGGGAGGAAACACCAAGAGCTGAGCACAAAGCTCCTGCCTGCCAGTCCCACTGCATTTGGAAAAAGAAATTCAATAATGACTGCAGAACAAAGGGATCATCTCTTCTCCCAATACTTTTCTTCAAAAGAAGGACCTGTCCTCCCTTGTTGGCCATGAACTCCACACTGGTACCCTGAATTTATAATAATATAATTTATAATTCACTTTATTCCCCTCACAAACATCTCAGGAGCAGCACGTGCCTGGACATGGAGGACTTTGTCCACAGCTGGTTCCAGGAACTTCAGTCCCCACATTAACAACTGTAACTGGATAATTTGATTTTTAATGGGCTCAGCATTTCCTATTATCATTCTCCCTTCTTCTTGCCAACACTCACTGAATGGATATTATTACCCAACTGACTCAATTTTAACACCCATAATATGAGAAGCACACTAATTATTTGATCTGTGGATATTTTATCACAGCTTTTAAAGAATAACAGACACTACTCAGCTCCTTAGTGAAGCAGGGCCCTCTTCAAACACCTTGCACTGTAATTGAGCTCAAGAAAATTCAGGTATTCATCTGGCCTGCAGCAGACAGCAAAAAAGGCCAAACTTTTGTTTTAAGGAGCTTTTTATGCACGTGGAGAAGAGGAGAGGAATTGAGAGAGCACAGAGGCCATGAAGGGATGCTGCTTGCTGCTCCTCACAGCACTGCCCAGCACAGCTCTGTCCTCTTCTCACTCTCATGGAGTCAAAGAAAACATGAATGAGATCAAGGAAAGCAGCTGTGAGGCTGAGGAGGGAAATGGATTGTTCCCCTTCCACCAGCCTGGGGTAGGTTCTGAGTGGCAGGAGGACAAAGCAGATCCAGGCACAAAAATTGAGATTTATCTGCTACAGAAGCTGAGAGGAGCTCTGGCTCTGTGAGGACAGGAATGCTGCTCCTGCTCCTGGTTATCCAGGGAGAAATGAGAGAAAGTGAATGAGAGAAATGAAGAAATGATGAATCTCTAGGATACAGCTTTGTTCACAGGCTGGCTCTGGTCGTTTGGTCCTGTTTATTATCCTGCCTGGGGCTCAGCCAGGGTGACCACTGGCTGCTCTGCACTGGCCACTGAATGTCACACAAGATTATTTCTTGGAGTTAAATCAGGAAAGAGCAAGAAAATATAAACCTCCCCCCCAAAAAAAGACTCTCAAAACCTTATCAGTGGGGAAAGGCCAAAGAAATGGAGCTGTTTAATCTAGAAAGGCCATAACTAAAAAGGAATGTGCTGTTGGTATTCCAGTATGTGAAAGCTGCTCCTCTTTTAAGGAGGCTGGTGATCAATTATTCCCCATTTTGATTGTGGCTTGGCTTAATTTACCACAAGGGAGAACAGGATTATAAACTTGGGAAAAAAAATATTTCTATCTAGAAGAGTAGTTAAACCCTAGAATAGAAAAAAAGAGGGAAGTCTTGGGATGGCATTCCTGGGGGATTTTCAAAAGAAGGTTAGACAAACATCCATCAGAGATGATCTGAGTGTGCTTAATCCTGCCAAGGGAATGAACCCTGCTCTCCTGGGGTCCTGCAGCTGGCTGCTGAGTGTGAGGAGGTGACAGATGGAGCAGGTAGGATGGGCAGAGCTGGGGCAGTGTGGGGATGGCAGCAGTGGCACAGACCTGCAGCCTCTGCAGAGCATCCAGCCCTGCCTGCCTGGCTCCGAAGGAAATTGATGCATCTGGGTCATTTGCACTTATTTGTCTAAATATGATCTTTTTTTACCCTACAGCTTCCACGATTTCCTTTTCTTCCCCTCGCTGAGGTTAATTAAGCTCTTCTGAATAATGCTCTGCAGTCTGTTCACGTAATCTGTACTAAGGATTCACAAGGAAAAGATGAAGCCAGAAGAAGTGGTTTGACAGGAGCACAAAGGGAAGCTCTGACACGTTACATAAGCCCCCCACAGCTCTGCTCTGCCCTGGGACCTGCCTGGGCCACCCCCTCTGCTCCCACCTCCATCACTGTCCCCTCCTGGAAGGGGGAAGGAAACTTTATGGAAAATCTCCTTTGTGGCCACCATAAGCAAAGCAAGGCTGAGCTTTATTGGAAAACCTGGAAGCTGAGATGGGCTCCCACAATGAACTATGCTCCTGTTGTAATGGATTTAGACACCTGCACCTGTAAATCACTGCTCAGTAGCTCTTTGACTCCTACTTGCCTTCTGTGCTGCTTCTCCTGCTCTCTAGTTTTCATCTCTAACTATTTTTCTCCTGTCCCACTAGTCCAGAGCACAGATCCTTGTGCCTGTGGGAAAGGTCAAATCCCCGCTGAGACACTCAAGGGGAATGTCTGAGGTTGCAAAACAGGATGTGACCAAAAGTTTATATTCTATCCCCATCTGTTCACCCAGCTGTGGCAGTGATCCTGATCCCTGTGGGGATCTCTGCTGTTCATGTTCCAGCTGTTCACCCAGCTGTGGCAGTGATCCTGATCCCTGTGGGGATCTCTGCTGTTCATGTTCCAGCTGTTCACCCAGCTGTGGCAGTGATCCTGATCTCTGGGGGGATCTCTGCTGTTCATGTTCCAGCTGTTCACCCAGCTGTGGCAGTGATCCTGATCCCTGTGGGGATCTCTGCTGTTCCTGTTCCAGCTGTTCACCCAGCTGTGGCAGTGATCCTGATCTCTGCTGTTCATGTTCCAGCTGTTCACCCAGCTGTGGCAGTGATCCTGATCTCTGTGGGGATCTCTGCTGTTCCTGTTCCAGCTGTTCACCCAGCTGTTGCAGTGTTCTTTCTCTTCCCCACAGCCCATCCTCCCTCCAGGAGATCTCTCCTGTCCATGGCCATGCAGTCCCAGGGCAGGGCTGATCAAATTCCATCATCCCATGGGGAGATGCTCCAGCCAGGGCAGGAGCCGAGCATTTCCTACCCAGATCAAAGGGGAGATTTGGAACAGCAGAGCAGCCTTTTCCCACTGGATCCCAGAGGAAAACCAGAGCCTTGCACATCATCCCTGCAGCTCTGGAGGAAAAGTGCACCTTGTGCAGGAGCCCTGCTCCAGCAGAACCACATCTGTCCCTGCAGGAGGATCAGCCACCATGGGATGGGACTGCACCAACCCTGACTGACTGACGGGGGCACCTTGGATTCTCCCTCTGCCCCTGCTCTGGGTTTGTTCTCTGCAATACTGCATTGCTGTTGGAATTGTCCTGGGAAAGAACTGTTATTCCTATTCCCACAGCTTTGCCTGAGAGCCCCTTAATTTCAAAATGATAATAATTTGGAGGGAGGGGGTTTGCATTCTCCATTTTAAAAAGAGTCTCCTGCCTTTCTTGGCAGACACCTGTCTTTCAAACCAAGACAGAGAAAAAGAACAATAATGCCAGGAAGGGCAATCTGCAGCCAGCAGTGCAAAATGGCATCACAACCAAAATCCATTCAGGGGTTTCAGCAGCACCTGAGGAGGAAACCAGCTCCTGAGTGTGTGGCACACAGGGGTGGATGGGGAGGCCTCAAGCAAGGGTTTGCATTTAGGATGTGCCTTTTCTCAGGAGCTGTGGTTTACTCTGTGCTAAGTCACACCCCACTTCTCCTGGATAAAACAAATCATCCATGAAACACAAATGCAGAAAGAGCCATTTCCAGCCTGAGTCATGAGATCCCTCTTAGGAGCTGACAGGACAGGAGGTGCCAGCCTCACAATAATCCATTACAACTTCCTCACTGCATATGTAGGTTATTGGTGCTCCCATTTATCAAACCCTGCATATTCCAGTGCCAAAGGAGTTTCAGAATGACTCGGGGAGGAATTCTGTGCTCTGAGGACAGGGATGCAGCCCAGCCCTGTGAGGGCAGCTCCTGGGGCTCCAGGTGAGATGACATTTCTCCCTCAGCCCTTCCCCATCTCTGCCATGGGATAATGCCATTTATGTCTTGTACAGATCAATGGGGAGCTGTAAGTAATCAGACACACACTGGAGGGCTCTGGTGCGTCTCTACCAGCTCAGAGCTGTGTGGGAAAAGCTCAGCCCTTCCCATGCCTTGGGATCAGAGCTGGCAGAGCCAAGGGAGGCAGAGGAGACCTGTGGGCAGCACAGCACAGCCCTGAGAGGCACAGGGAGGAGGAGGAACAGGCAGCAGGAGGAACAGGCAGCAGGGTGGCTCTTCCTCTGGGGATCATCACTCCATCCCCAGCAGCTTTTCAGAACACCAGCACTGCCCTGGAGCCACGAGGGACATCCCTGTCCTGGGGCCAGGGAGGGCATTGTCCTGCTGTGCCCTGGGCTGGCCTCGCCTTCAGTGCTGGGGCAGTTTGGGGCACAGCAATATAAAAAAAGACTCTAAACCATTGGAGAGCATCCAAAGGAGGCCACGAGGATGGGGAAGGGTCTGGAGGGACCTGGAGGAGCAGCTGAGGGCACTTGGTTGGTTCAGAGAGGGGAGATCTCAGGGAGGTCTTTGACATCCTCCCAAGGGGCAGCTCCAATCTCTGCTCCCTGTGACCAGGGACAGCACCAGGGAATGGCTGGAGCTGGGCCAGGGCAGGGCCAGGTTGGATTTTGGGAAAGATTCCTCATCCAGAGGGTGCTGGGCACTGCCCAGGCTGCCCAGGGAATGGGCACAGCCCCACAGAGCTCCAGGAGAGTTTGGACACCAGGGATACCCAGGGAATGGGCACAGCCCCGAGGCTGCCAGAGCAGCTCCAGGAGCTGCCAGGGATGCCCAGGGAGGGTTTTTGGGGTGTCTGTGCAGGGGTGAAAAGCAGCAATCCCTGCAGATCACCCCAGCAGAGGTGAGGAGCTCCCCAGTGCCCAGGGATGAGGCACACACAGACCCAGCCCAGCCCCTGCCATGGAACAGCTGAACCAGGGACCAGCTGGGGCTGGACTTAGGCTAAGACTAAGCCAGGGCTCACAGTAATGCACCCAA
Source organism: Acridotheres tristis (assembly GCA_037013685.1). Classification (NCBI taxonomy): domain Eukaryota; kingdom Metazoa; phylum Chordata; class Aves; order Passeriformes; family Sturnidae; genus Acridotheres; species Acridotheres tristis. Next base: position 1,454,868 of record CM072889.1, on the reverse strand, counting down.
ATATCAGCTCAGGATCTGGGAAAGGCCGAGCTTTGGAAGAGGCTGAGCTCCCTTTGCACTGAGGTGTGGCTGGGTCTCAGCCCCTGTCTGTGAATTCCCACTGCCCTGGGCACTGACTGCAGAGCAGAGGAGCTGAGTTTTCCAATGCACTCCTGAAACTTGTCCTGATTTTTCCTGCTCCCTCTCTTGCCTCTGCCCAGCCTGCCGTGAGCAATGAGAGCGTGGCACGCTGCCACTCTGCCATGTCTTTGGCTATCTTCAGTCACGAGGGCTTTCAACGCTCCTTGACTTTTTAAAAAAAGATTCTGAGCCTACATTTTGGAAGTCTAATTTACCTTACAGAGACCCTTTGACGAAAGCAGCCCTGCCTGCTTTTCTTGAACACGCAGGGGACGATTTTTGTGCATTTAATTTAACCCTACAGCGGGCTGAGTGCTCAGATGGGACAGTGACAGTGACACACAGCAGATCTCAGTGCAGCACCACACTGGGCCTCCCCTCGGCCCAAATGAGACCCTAAAGCTCAGTGAACCCTTTGGAGTGTTGTTACCCTAAATATCCTTGATATCAGAAAATAAATCTGCTAAGAGTTTGGATGCCAGAGCCTGCGAGCTTCACTCTGAGCCCTTGGACACAGCAGCTGGTGCTGAGGGAAATGGGATCTGCTTAACCCAGCCAGCAATGAGCTGAAGGATGGATCCTATCAGGGCCAGGGGGGTGTCCCAGCTCCCCAAAACCCCCTCTCAGCCACTCAATTCCCACCCCAGCCTTGGCAGGAGTGTCCCTGGGGGAGCTGAGGTGCTGGTGCTCTGGGTTTATGTAACTCCTCCTGCACAAGGACAGCTGTGCTGGGGAGGTCGGCACATCCCTGCCAAATTATTCAGCACTGTCTGTCTCCTGAGTTTGGGAAGAGACATTTGATTCATCCTCGTGGAGCTGCAGTGTGGGATCTGAGAGGGGGAGGGCAGAGCTCACAGCGTTTGTGTGGCAATGCTATTTTCATTCCGTGGATTTAGTGCAACAGCACTGGCATTTTGATGCCTGGTGCCAATCCCCATCCCTTTGGCTGCAGAGCAGCCAGGCCAGGGTGAGTCTTTCCAAAGCACTGATAACAGGAGGAGATGGGAAACCCTTGTGCAGCCACGTCACTGCTCTGCTGGCATCTCCAGCTGCTCCCAGGGGCTTCACACGGTGCTGATCAAAGGCCACAGCAGCAGGGGGAAGTTTTCAGCTCTGGAGGTTTGCCTGTGAGCCAAATTTCCACCCACTGCAATTCCAGGAGCATTAAGTGAGGCACAGAGTGTTTTGCAGAGCATCCTGCAAATCTGGTTGGTCACAGGAGGCTAAACCTGATCCTGCCCAGACAACCACACAGATGGTGGAGGTCTAAATTCAGCTCTTTCTGGATTTCAGCATTCCTCCTGCTGGCTCCTCCAGATCCTGCTCTTCCCTCTCTGCTCCCTCCAGGCATTGAAAGGGCAGCAGGTTCCAGGTCAGCATGAGCCCCCTGAGACACTGTGACATAAACCCCTGTGACACTGTGCTATGAGCCCCTGTGACACTGTGCCATGAGCCCCCTGTGACACTGTGACATAAACCCCTGTGACACTGTGCCATGAGCCCCCTGTGACACCAGCCCCCTGTGACACTGTGACATAAATCCCTGTGCCATGACCCCCTGTGACACCAGCCCCCTGTGACACTGTGCCATGAGCCCCCTGTGACACTGTGACATAAACCCCTGTGACACTGTGCTATGAGCCCCTGTGACACCAGCCCCCTGTGACACTGTGACATAAATCCCTGTGCCATGACCTCCTGTGACACCAGCCCCCTGTGACACTGCTCAGGCCACGTCACTTGCACAGCCCTGCAAATGCTCACCCAACATTCCAGACTCTGGGACCATTCTGGGAATGTTTTCTTCCCTGGAGTACCCCTGGCTGAAAGCTGGAGTGCTGATTCGTGATTTGTTTTCATCTACACCCTGTTAATTGCTGGACTTGCCTTCCTTGGCTATCTGCTGGCCAAGGGGCTGCTGGAGCATCCAAATTCCCTTCCATGCTCTGTGCTCCCACAGAATCCTCTTGCCTGCAGCCACCACCAGCTGGGCAAGAGCACAAGGCTCTGTCAGTGGGGCTGGGGGAGCACTGCTCTCTAAAAACTTCATTTCACACCCTGTGACCAAGCCTCTGTGTTCTCTTTGGTCACCTCCACGCCCACCTGACAGAATTATGGAATATCCTGAGTTGGAAGGGACCCACAGGGATCATCAGAGTCCAACTCCTGGCCCTGCACAGGGCACCCCGGGAATCAGCCCAGCCCCAGCAGCAGGCTCTGCCTGTCAGGGCACCACTGAGTCTCTCCTGAACTGCTGAAACCCAGCCTGACCCATTTCCCCACTCTGCTGCAGGCTGGGCCCAGGCCTGACCCAAAACCTGGCATGTGTGGAGATCTGTGTTACTGGAGAACAAGAGAACAGCTGGGAGGTGCTGATGAAATCAAAAACCCACTTAAAGTAGTAAGAACTGTCCCAGTTTGCAAACAAGATTTCTGGCTGGCTCTCTTTAGCCTGTAACAAAAGCAGGGTCATTGTTTTGGTGCAGAGATCACCTCGGTGTTTCCAACAGAAGCTCCATGAAGAGCTAGACCTTCATGCACTGAAAGGACTCAGAAATGTCTCTTTTATCTTCCCATTTGGAAGCCTGGATTGCAATGGAGTCTGACAGGATTATTTTCTTTACTCCATCTCTGCTCTTTCTGGCTGGCTATTGCTATTAAGCTGCTCTCATTTTGCTTCCCACCCAACCTGCTCTGCTCAGGCAGCTCAAGGGGAGACAGCAACAGCAATAAACCACAAGCTGGAGCTTGCACTGCCTCCTGATTACAAGAGACACATAAAGAGCACAAATGAAAACTAAATGTGTTTCATGCAGTCACTGATCTTCCTGCACTGTCAGAAAACACTAAACACGGGGCCCCATCAAGGACTGCTGGCTATTGGTGAAAGAAAAGTGGAATTTCGAGCAGTAACTCTGTTAACCCTTCCTACTTCACACTGCCATTCCCAGCCTCATGCCACAGTGCCCTGGAGGCCTTTGGGGGAATTCAAATTATTAACCAGAACAGAAAAAAGATCCTCATCTGCTGAGAACCTCGAGCATCCCCAAAGTGATCACAATTAATGCTGTGTGTCACAGGCCTGGATGTTAAATACCATGATTTGCAAATCTAAAGCATCTCCCTGTCAAACTCTCTCAACTTCAGGCTGATAAGGAAAGTGGACCCTGTGCCTTTAAGGCAACATTTTTTTAGTGTTACCATCACCCAGGATTGCCTTCATTTCTTGGTAATTACGGCCAGCATCCCAGAATAGGCATTTTCCTCCTGATTATACACATATGGCAAGGCACTGCTTGCTTCCTGCCCAGCCTATTCCCTTCTGCCTTCCCAAAAGGCAGTTCTCAATTAGGGTATCCAACCACTTTGTCCTCAAGCCCACAGCAGTGTCCCAGCCTGTGATTCAAGAAACACGGGCACAAATTCACTGGGACAGTTTCACATTGATCCAACAGCTCAAAGTTACCTGGCTTTGCATGGAAAACCTGAATCCTGAGCTCTGCCAGTGGCTCTGGCCCAGGAACTGCAGCCTCCAAAGTGGAGTTTGAGCATTCAGTTGGCTGAACCCTGAAATGGTTGATAATGGGATTTTGCCATTTCATCTGATCAAACTCCTCACTGCCTGGCACCAGGAAAGAATTCAGTGGTGATGTCAGGATGTGACCAACACTGTCTCTGCTGGCAAAACTTAAGCCAAAGAGACTTCTCTGTAAAGCCTGGAAATTATTTTTTGGGAAAATGATCCCACACGAGGTGCTCAGCAGGGAGAGGTGCCTGCCATGGTGTCAGCTGCAGCCCTTGGAAACCTCAGTGCAGCTTTCCTGCCTGGAAGAAAGATTTCAGTACACAGAAATAACATCTGCAGGCACATTTGAGTGCAGCACTGGGTAATCACTCGTTTTCCAACCCAGGGCTCTGTCTGAAGGTGTGGTGGTCGTGGAAATGCATTCAGGAACTAAAAACTATTTCTTACAGAAAAATCTCCATAGACTAAAGTCTCCTCTCCCAAGTAAACTGGTGAAAAACTATTTTAAAGATGGTAAACTGACTAAGTTGTTAGCTGTATGTTTTCAGTATCAAAGAAGGTGGAAGGAAAAATAGTCTAGATTTTTATTCTGAGGCTTTTTTCTTATAGTTTCTACTAATAAAGTTTCTCTTCCTACCATTTAAAGTCAAGCCTGTTTTACTTCCTCCTAATCCTATCTCACAGCAAAAAAAAATCCAAATTAGTAATCCAAAATCACTACAACCTGCACAGCCAACAGCATTCCTTACACAGGGAACACTGGATGGGCCAGCAGGAAAAACTCTCACCTGCAGGGTGAACCCACAGGGGAACAAGGTTCAAAAACAGGTCAGGAAGGAGAGGAGGGTGTGCAGGTAACTGCAAAGACCTGGAGGAGTGAGGGATCCTGTCTGAAATATGTGTTTGCCTTCTAAAGCCACCTGGGATATCTCCCATGCCTTCATCAAACTGAAGCATCTGTGGCATATTTAAATAAGGAGTTAGCTCCTTATTTCTATTAAAAATCTCTCTGGGCCAACAAAGAGATAAAAATCAACCATAATAATTTTCTTTTAAAAGTATTTTCATATAGACTGTGTCATGATGAGGGATGTACCATACCTATTCATTTATTACACCTGAAGAAAACCCACGAATGCAGATTTTCTGAGGATTCACTGAGATGTGCCACCCTAAGTGGTTCCAAAGCTGCTCTCAGGGCTGTGTGGATCATATTCCATCCCTCAATTTTAGAGCAGGGGGTAAGGAAGGCTGGCCCCAGGTTCCCAAAGCTCGAGGTAAATGGTGCTTTCCAGAGCTGATCCTGCCTCTTGGGACCTGCCAGGGAGCTCAAACAGCACACACTACAAACCACTCACATTTATTTTATATATGCCATGTGTGGTCCCAAAATGTGAGCTAACATTCCTCTGAATTCCAGACCTGCACACTCATTGTGGATAAAGCAAAGTGTGATCAGGATGGCAGAGCCCAGCTGGAGCCTCATCTCCCCTCCTACCCCTCCACTGAAAAGCAGCAGCTGCAGAAACAGACACAGAGGGAGAAGCTGCAGTGGGCTCTCAGCCCACAGGGTCACCAGGGGGGCTGCCACCCTCTGCCCTGTCACCCCAGAGCAGGGTGGGCACACCCTGTGCCACCGTGGCAGATCCTGACATGGAGCCAGACACCCCCTGGCACAGTCCACAGGGTGCTTTCCATGCTGGCCCCTCTCCTGCAGCACCTCCACACCTCCCAAAATGCCTTTTCCATGCAGAAGGGGGGGGACAGTGCCACCCCAACAGTGTCTGAACTCTGACAGCAGCCTGCTGTGAACTGCTGACCACTCTCCACTCGTGCTGATGAGCGTGGAAATCCCAGCCCTGATTTCCCCAGAGTTAAGGGAATCCTCAATGACCCTCTGGACCAGACCCAGGGCAAGCCAGACTGGATGCTGCCTTCTGAATTGGAAACCCATGGTCACCATCAAAGAGGAGGAGGTCAGCATTAAGAAGGAAACCAGACTCACTGCAGCTCTCACTGCTGCTCTGGGGCTGTTCCTGCACAGGGCTGGGCGAGGAGGGAAAGGCACAGCAACAGAGAGGGGGGAAAAACAAGCACAGACATTCCAGAAGGCAGAATTTCAGTCAAGCATGACTCAGGAGAAGCAAGTGCCACCCACTGCAGTGCCCGGGCCGGGGAGGGGGCAGTGATGCTGAGCTGAGTCAGGAGCCACCCACGTCCTTCTTGCCTCTTCAGAGGGTGCCAGGCCCAGCCTGTCCTGAGCCCAGGAGCTGTGACAGGAACACAGCCCCGTGCTGTCCCAGGGACACCCCCCTGCACGGTTCTGTGTGGCTGCAGGGAGTGACAGCAAACCCTGAGCTGTCACAGCCAGGACTGAGGAGCTCCGTCCCTTCGTGTCACACGGTGACAACGAGCTGGGGTCACCTCAGTGGGACACGGGGGTGCCAGAGCTGCTGCTGGACGCATCGCAGCTCACCTGATGCTTTTAACACCACAGCACACCAGCAGCAGCATCCTGCACCGCCCTCCCACCTTCTCCAAGGGTTCCAGGGCAGGGAGGGGCCCTGTAACCCCCAGCATGGCAGAGACAGGAGGATGAGGCTTCAAAAGCCTCTCCCCAAGTGCCAGCACAGACACCCAGCACAGCCTGGCTGCTGCTCATCACCATCTCAATGCAGCAATTGGGCTGTCAGCCCCAGTGCCAGGTTTTGTAGTTCATACAGGAATTGCAGGGCTATCTAATCCCAGATCATACACTGCAGCCAAAACCTCAAACGAGAAGGGAGGCAACGAGCCAAACCAGGGGCACATGAGATAAAAGCATGAAAAGAGCAAGGAGAGGCTGGGTTTGCTATGAACACAAAAATGCCTCTGTCACAGCGTGCTCCCCACCCCGAGCACGTGGATTGTCCTTCCTCAGGGCTCTCCTCATCCTCCTCTGCACGTGCAGCCAACAGCCACCGTGCCCTGAAACCCCTGAAACCCCTGAAACCCCTGAAACCCCTGAAACCCCCTTTGCACGGGCACGCCTGCCCACAGCACGCCCTTAGCTGTGTCCTTACCTTCTTGCAGAGAACCATCTGGTGATCAAAGAGGAAGAAAACTCGCTGCTGGTTCCGTCCATAAGGCTGGTAAATCCAGGACATCTCTCCCGTGTAGATCAGCTCCGAGCTGCGGTCCAAGATATCGTCCCCCTGCAGGGCACAGGGAGCCAGGCTGAGTCAACTGCTCTGGCAGCTTTGTCTTTGCACCACGGGGAGAAGCTGCAGTTTAGGAAGATTTGGGCCCTTCTGCAGCTCTCAAAGACACCCCATGTGATTTCAGCCCAGAAACTGGGATTGAGGGATAATTCTGAAGGAAGGGGATAAACGGAGGGGGTGTGGATGCTTGAGACATGGTCACTACAGCTCACACTGCAATGGGGAAAGAGCTGCCCCTGGCACTGCCCCCACTCCCCTCTCCAGGCACCCCCAGACCCTTGGATCTTGCTGCAGGTGCTGGTGGCATCAGGAAAACGAAGCCCCTTCCTCCTGCCCACCCCAGAGGCACTGTGGATTCAGATTCCCTGCATGCCCTCCCTTTCAAACAGCACCCCACAGCACTTCCCCTCCTGAAATCTCCAGCTACAAAGGCCTGGGATACACTGGGGTATCAGCTCCCCATTTCTGAGGCCCAGCCCCCTGCCTTGCTGCCCCTCTTCTCACCCATCCAGGCACTGCCAGTCCCTTCTCCCGAAGCTCATTAGAGCTGCCCAGCTCCAAAATCCTGTCAGGACCACCGTGGCTCCGGTGGACCCCCCCGGGCTGGCCAGACCTCCCTGCTGGCTGCCTCCGGCGAATGCTTGTTTTCCTCTGCTGAGGTTTTTTTTTTTTTTTTTTTTTTAAGGATTCATGAGCAGATGGTCTTGAAAACACAGCACTCTCTCTCCCACTCTCAGAGAGAACAAATGCAGTCACCCTCCACTAATTGGAATGAGCTGGACTTTTTAAAAAGTTAATTAAAATCTATTTATTAAAAAAGGGTGAATTCACCACCACCTGCCCTGTGGGCATCTCGGTGGAGCACGGTGGAAGGAGGCAGGATGGCTCCAGCTGAAAGGTAAGGAGCAGCATTCAGGAGCAAGACAGACAAGAATTGGGTTTGTTTTTTTTTTTTTTTCTTTTTGGCTGTGAACTACTGCAGTTCTGGCTTTGATGCCAAGCTGGAACTGATTTCTGGGACGGGAGCATCCCAAAAATCCCAACAAACAGCTTGTCAAGGTTCAGCCAGCTCTGGGGGACACCGAGCTAGACACACACTGCTGGTGCTGCTCGCACCTGCAGGTGCCAAGGCAGCCAGGAGTCCCCACCAGCCCGATTCTGTGGTGAGGATTTCAAAGTGCTGCTCAGGTAAAGGTGTAATTAACCTCTCAGCACTGATTGGGAGCCAGCTCCTGTGTCCCCAGGCCCTGTGACAACAGCAGCTTCATTAAGTCACTGCATCACCAAGCTGCAGCACAGACTCCCAAATCACCTTAGCCAGGGCTTTATCCACGTCCCTGCCTCACTCCTGTGCCTGTGCTGGCCCAGGGGCTAGTGAGGGATGAGTTCCCAGGGTCAGTGGCCACTGTGAGCACCCAGCAGGGTCACGTCAGCCTGGCCAGAGCCTGGGACCAAGTGATGCTGCCACAGCTCAGGGGGACACGAGCCCCAAAAGAAGAAGAAGCCTCTGAAGAAAAAAACAGAGCAGCTCCTGGAATTGTGAGCTTTCCTGGCTACACATGAGCCTCCATGAAGAATATTCCCACAAGCCAATGGATGGGAGCTTTAGCAGAGGGGGCGAGCTTAGGAGAGACTGGCTGCTAAAAATAGAAAGGCAGCTTTGTCTTTTACTCCTGTGGTAGCATCTGAAGCCTGAGGACACACAGAGGGCTCTGTAAACACTTCTACTTGATTAGCTGAATCCAAACTGTGGAGTCCCTGCAAGCAACATAACCCAAAAACACCCAGATCCGAAATGATGGGGTTGGTATTGCATTTCTTATGTGGGAAAAGCAATTTCTATATCCAGTCTATAGGCCAGAAATAGCTCGTTTCCCACTTGGGGTGAGCAAATTGGGAAATACTGATTGCAAAGAGTTTGGGACTGGCCCGTGGCTGGCCAAGAGCAGCGTGGCCATGGCCCTGCCCTGCTCCTCCAGCCTGGAGCCCCAGGGCAGAACCTCCGAACCCACAAAGGCTTTTCTTGTCCTGACACAGTTGTACCTCCCCAAAAAGCACATATTGTCTTCTCCTGGTCCCCACACAGGGTGGGGGGCAAAGAGGGACATTGGCTTTGCAGCTCCACTGCAGCTCCCCCAGCACACCCCAATCCCTGCTCCAGGCAGGAATCCCAAATCCCCCAAATGTCTGTCCCAGCCCCACGCCTCCAAATCTGTACAGAACCAGGAAAAAAATTTCCTTTTTCTCCTCCATTTTTTTCCAACTCCCACAGAGGCTGGATCATCTGTAGCCTTCTGTGAGTTAAGCTAAACCCTGCTGAAAAAGGAAGAGGCTGAACTTTCAGCTGCTCTGAACTGGCAGAAGTTCAGCAGAGCACAGCAGCAGAGTGGCCAAGAGAACCCTGACTCCTGACACCTTTCCCAACCTGAGTTTTATCCCAAAAGCCTCCAAAAAACCCTCCCCAGCCACATCCAGGGCTTTCAGTGCACGTCCTGCAGCATGCAGAGGGCAGCCCAAGGAAAGCTGAGTCCTCTCGTTTTCACCCAGCGCTTGGTGAGCAGCAATGGGAGCACAAGGTCACCCAGATCTGGGCTGCACGGGAGCTGCCTGGAGCCCTGCAGTGACACACTGAGTCCCCAGGCCACTGCTGATGTGACAGCACGGGCTCAGCTCTGCTGCTGCTGCCTGCAAAGATGGGCATCCCAGCTCTGCAGCGACCACCACGCTCTGTAATGGGCAGCTGGGAGGAACCAAAGAGGTTGAAGAGTGTCAGGAAATAAAAGCAGGATGTTAAGGAAGGCTCGGCACTGAGAGCTGCTCCTTCTCCCCGGAGCCAGAGACTTCCCTGGGCTCAGCAACGATCAGAGCCGCTGGAGATGCTCCCCTGCCCAGCCCAGCCCAGCCCTTTGCTGTCCCTGCTGGGCTCCAGGAGGGGATTTGTGCCCTTTCCCAGCCCCCAGGGAGCCAGCAGGGCTGTCTCGTGCCTGACACTGCTGTTCTGCAATTAGAGACTGACAGGCTGATTAGCACCCGGGGCTACGCTGACATCACAAAAAGGAACGCCAGAAATGTCCTTTTCAACAGGCTCAGTTTTGATACCTTCTGTTGCTGAGGGGGGAAGAAACAAAAAAAAAACAAAAGGAAGAAGGAGAAAAAAAAGGAGGCTCTGTTTCAGTCCCTGCCATGGTTTTTTCCCCAGGAGGATTTCTCATCAGGCTGTCCTCACTTTGGAGGTTACAAGCAGCTTCCTTTTGTGGCACTCTTGGATTCACTAAGGCAGTATCAGGCTGAGGCCAGTGATTATAGATTACATAATTAAGGGCAGCAAGTCTTGATTTAAAGGACCAGTAAATAACAGGAATGAGAAGAAACGCTCATTAGATTTCTCAAATAGATGTATTTCTCCCTTCATGGAAATTTAATACTCTCGGAAGCTGCCACAGTGGCAGCCCTTGGGAATCTTTGGTAGAAATATCTAAGTACCTACACAAACCACAGCAATCTGTTTAAACAGCAAATTCAAATCCATCCAGGCTGATGAGCAAGGCTCTGTCCTGTGCCAAACATGTCCCTGTTGGGGATGAGGGACCTTCAGAGATCTCCTCCCAGGGAACAGGAGCCACACCACCTCCCTCCTGCGAGGAAAAACTGGGCTGAAAAGGAGGAAAGTGCTGCTGGAGAGAGAGCCTGAACTGCTGCAGTGATTGCTGCTTCATTTTGTTTTGATGTGGTTCAAGAGCTGTGTGAAAAGGCATAAAATTGAGCAATTCCAGGTGTGCTGAGGCACAGACCTGTTTTCCATCTCCACACCATCCACACAGGGCACTCGGGGAGGCTGTGCTGACTCCTGCCCATGGCAGCAGAGCCCAGCGAGCTGGGCACAGGTGGCACAGGTGGCACAGGTGACACAGGATCCATCTGGGGCGCAGCACAGAGGGACCAGGAGCAGAGGGGAAGGCAGGGATGCACCTCTGAGCAGTGTAAATACAACCCTGCCCACGCTGGGGCTGGCAAGGCTTTGTGGAAATCTCTTTTAATCCTGCTCTGTGTGTGTGTGAGTGTGTGTGGAGCTGTTCCCACCAAGCTTTGAGGGCTGGAGCTGCCTCAGAGGGCAGGGACAGGGAAGGGAGAGCAGCAAAGGCTGCCAGGATGGGCTCTGGCTGCCCCCTTTGAAGGCAGCTCTGTGTGCTGGCTCGATTTGCTGCCTTTAAATGTCACTGGTTTGATCTGAGGGTGTTGCACTCCACGATGCTGAGAGGGGGGAATGGAGCTGCAACATCAGGGAACGCTTCAGAACTGCAAGGCACTGAAAGGGGCTCGGTGGGAGGTGGTGGAAGCCCCGAATTCTGAGCCATTACCAGCCCAAAGGACAAAAGTGGGGTGGGCAGCACCTCTCCGGGTCTGTTGATACACTGGGAATTGAGGTTACAAAATAAAGGAGTGACTCACACGTGGCAACAGCCCAAGACAGGCTCCTCAGTCAAACCCACAAATTACACAGGAACTCATCTCAGTGGCTGGGATTATTCCTGATTTCCAGCAGTCAGTGAGATCACACTCTTCCCTCAAGATTCTGCTCAGTCATTACTCCTCTAAAGATGCCAAAGCTGCCAATAATTCCCTAAGACTTCAGGCCTGGCTGTCCCTTGTGCCAGGCCACCCTTCCCTGGTCCCACTGGCCATTTAAACTGATCCTGCTTGCAGGATTTCTTAGGGAAAACCTCTGGATTTTGGTTAATTCGAGGATTTCTGCAGTTTTCAAATAATAACTCTGAAATTCACCACGCATGGGATAATTTTTTTATCCCATGGAGGGTTCCTAAAGCATGGGGTTCAATAAAACCCCTGTGCTTATTTTCCTATTTGTTTTAGGATTTGTTTTAGCACTCCCAACACCACCTCTCCCTGCAAGAAAACATGCACACAATTGATACATGAGACCATTTCAAATATTCCCTCACTCAGTATTTTTTTGTTCAGTTGGGAATTTTTCCTTCTTCCTTAAAAAAAAAAAAAGTAAAAAAATCTTTTTCCGCCATCTCCTCACAAAAAAATGGGTAAATTTAGAACTGAAAACTTCAGAGCAGAGAATCAGCATCATCAGTCTCGAGATGCTGAGGGAAAACAGACATTTCTCCAAATGAAATATTTCCACGTGCTGGAACACTCAGCCACTGAAATCATTCACTAAGTGCCAACGCAGTGGGAATTTGGGATTAGCTCCACCTTGTGCCCTGCCTGGATTTTGGGTGGAAAAAGACTGAACTGGTCCTTTTTTTATGCCTGGTTCCTGTTCTCTTGTGGTCAGTGCTGGTTTTGTGCTGGTTTTGTGCTGGTTTTGTGCTCTGCAGCCACTGGCATGGACAGAACAGGTACAGGAAGGTGTGGTTAGAGCAGGAGCAGAGCCAGGAGAGCTGGGAATTCCAGCTGTGGAATTCCAGCTGTGGGTTCCTCTCTGCTCAGGGAACTTCACACAGAATAGACAGGCCTCAAAAAACTCTCACCAAAAGAGAGTCTTACACTAAAAGTCAACACAAAAACCTCACATTAAATCAATTTTTTAAAAAAAGCTCCTAATAATAAACCACAAAATCAAACAACCCCACCTCAAAATGTATTCTCAAATATCAACAAAAACAACTCAAAAAACCATCATACAAATCCCAACTCCTAAAGTTCCAAAACACACTTATACAAAAATAAAACAAAGTGTATCTAAGTAATTCACTTCTTCCATAAACTGGCTAACTCAAGCAATAAAAACACAATGCTATAATAAAATAGCACATCCCCATCTACTTCAAAACTGAACTTTTACAAATATCAATAATAAATATGAGCATCTAATTAATACCTTGGCTAATCCACAGCCAACTCTGCCTCAAATAATAAAAGCATACAACAAAATAATAACTATATATATATATATATATAAATACATGTAACAATGCACTCACAGTGCAGCACTGCCTGTCCAACCAGAAATTACTGCCTGAAATCATGAAGAAGAAAGAAGATGAGCACTGAAAAGAGACACTACTCAAACCCCTCCATCCTGTACCATAGCTATTACTGTATTATAAAACCCTCAAATTTAAAACTCCTCACCATGTGAAATCACACACTTCTATTTCACTACACACCCGTGATTTTAACTCCATCACTCAAATCTGGAAGCTTTCTCCAAAGCCTCAAGTCAAGAGCAGTGTTCTTCTGGGGTCAGTGCCAGAAAGCACAAAAAAAAAGCTCAAAAATCCCCGATTTCTGGGATCCGACACGACAGCACAGCAGTGACAGCAAACACCAACTGGGAGCTGGGGTCTTCTCCTCAAACCAGAAATGGATTGGAGAGGCTGGGGACACACACCAGGAGGTCCCTCCTGCACCCCCAAAACTGCTCAGGAGTCAAAGCTCGCAGCCCTGATGCTCCAGGTGCTGGGGCCGTTCCTGCAGGCCCCCAGGGGGATTTGGGGTCTGCAGTGCCCGAGGAACACCTGCACACATCTCAGCACATCCAGGCACTTCCTGAAGATCCAAGCTTTTCATTGCTCCCACTCTCTTCCTGCATTACACTGTGGCTCACTGCTGGGTATTTTGGGTTTCTGTGCATCCTCCTGCCTGTTCCATGGACAGCTGTGGAGTGGGGGCTGGAGCTGATGATTCAGAATTGCTTCAGAGGAAAGAATCAAGCAGTAAATTCCTCTGCTGGGTCCAGCCCTCATCCTCTCCTTTCTCATCAAAGCTCTGTGACTCTTCTCGATCCAAAATCCAGAATAAACAGGGCAAGGAGGGTGTTTTCCTTTGGCACCATCAGATTTCTGAGTGAACCAACAGCAGGCTTTGCCATGTTATGAGAAGCTGAAGGATGTTGCTGCAATAATGTGCTCAAAATCGGAAATAGCTCAAAAAAAAAAGCCTGGAAGAATAATTTGGCAAGTTCCTGAAGATAGGATGGAGATAAAGAATGGGTACTGCTAAGCAGGAATGAATTATCAAGGATAGGGCTAAATAAAAATGAATTATCAACTGAGCTAATGGAAGAGAAAAAGCAACTGCAATTCCACAGATCCTGCGTGGAGGTCACCTTGGCTTCCCTCTCACACATGAATATTCACTGGCTTGGAATGGATCTGTCCTAATTTAAGATTTATTTCCAGCGAGGATCTCAGAGCTCCTCACAAATGACCCCCATTAGCTCATCCCACGGGCTGAGCATGGAGCTGATGGTCCTGTGCCTCCTGCAGAGCAGTTTCCTCATTCTGGAAATGAGTCTGGGTGGCAGTGAGAGATGCTCCCGAGCAGTAAAACAATCAGACACATCATTTGTGCTCTCTGCTCCCCCAGCCAGCCACAATCCCAGCTCTGATTGCTGCATTTATGTGCTTTATTGTGTGTTTTATCACCAGATCCAGGGTTAAACCCAACCTCCATCACAGCACCGAAACTAATTCTGCCAAGGAGGACACAGGTGATGCACCTGTATTTGTCTCCCTCTCCTCCCAGCCTTCACAGATCTTTGCCCGAAATAAAATAATTAAAGGATTAACACCTCTTTCCCGTACACAGTATGATCTCAATGACTGGAATGTGGAGTTATTTCAGACTTCACAAGTGAGGGAGCAGAAAGGCTGCTCCATCACTGATTATCTCCTCGCTGAACACATGGGCTGATGACAACAGCGAGAGGATTTACAAAAACGTTTGTCCTCAATCTGCTGCAAAAACCCTATTTACGGATTACTTCCATACAATGATTTTAAAAAAATCAGGGACAAAAAGAAAGGGAGAACATAATTTTAGTATGGCTTTTCTTCCAAGCACATGGCACAAATGTAGAGACTGAAGGCCTGCTGGTGAGGAATCCTTCTGCTGACTCTGCCTTCCCTGTGCCTCTCAGCTCCTTAATTACACCATCACTACACACAGGGCTGCTTCAGAAATATCTTTAAGTGGGATGTCATTTATAAAATGCAAATAGCATCTCTAACTCCACTTTAACAGTTTTCCAGTCATAAAGCAATCACCAGAAGGATTTTCTTCGTTTTCTTAACCTCTTCAATTCCCAGGGCTTTTTTCCTAAATCTTTCCCTTTTTCCTCTCCAGTGACAAAGCACAGAGGCAGAATGCACACAGAGTTTTCCAAGTCTCACCTACCACCAGCACTGCAATTGATGCCTCGAGGAGCTGGAGCAGAGGCTACACACAGAGTTTAGGGGAATAAAATGGGTATTTATTGAGAGGGCTACAAAAGCCACACCCTGGCAGTATGAGTGCTACAGTTGTGACCCCTGCCTGGATGGCTCTGAGATGGAAGCAAAGGAGAGGGCTGGTCACAAAATCTCACACTTTTATAGGTTTTGGTTCATTTGCATGAACCCACCCTCCACCTTTCCACGTAGTTTGTGCTTAGGGCCTGAAGTCTGGAGAAACTGTCCTTGAGTTCTTAACTAGAATAGGACTGTTCTGTCTTCATCACCCCAGCACATCAGAAAAGCACATCCAAGGAGAACAGGAAAACTTCAAACTAAAGGCAACACAATCACAGAAGTCCCTCCAGGTTGCTCGTGATGAAATTGGAACCAGACCCTGGATTTTCTTTGGGGCACCATGAACATTTAAGCACCACCCCGAAGTCACGATTGTGTCCGCTCCGCCCCAGGCTTTACCCCAAACGGTGGGAAATAAACTACAGGCTCTTAAATAATACAAGAACAGCCTGGAATTTGCCCTTTCCAGGCTGCCAGGCCAGCTTTACTGTACCTCCCAGTCCAGGACAGAGGCCTGCCACTGAGCTATCTTGTCGATGTTCTCCAGCCTCCTCTTGCGCTCGTTGATCTGGAGGGTGACGTTCCTCATGACGGCGAGGGCAGCAGCCACGTACCTGTAGTCACTGGGCACAGGGGGAAAGGCCATCAGAAACAGCAGGACATGCCCAGGAGGCTGTCACAACCTCAGGGGACACGGGAAGGGGTGAGCCCTCGGTGCTGTGATGGGATTTTTCCATCGGGGTTGTCACCACGGAGCAGCTCGGTGGAAACTGGAATTGGGAGTCTGGTGACACCTGGACAGCCTCAAGGTGCTCAGCTGAAGAGCGTTCTAAAGGCAGGCTGAACACTTTTACAGCCTCTGCCTTTGGGATTTTTCTGGTTTTAGAATGGACATTTAGTAAAGGGTTCATTTAGACAAAGACCAGAGCACCCTCTGAGCCACTTCCAGAGCAGTGACCCCATGGAATTCACTCCCACTGCAGATTTCAGGTGAGCAAATCAAGCAACTTTTTTTTTTTTTTTTTTTAACCTGCATGGCCCTGTGAGTGCAGTAACACAGAGTGAGAACAGGCTCCTGCCAGGGCCACTGAGGATGATGATCAGTCTTTTCAAAAAGTGATGCTGAAATCAATGCCATTGATTCCTGCCCTGTGCCTGCTTTTCCATTCCAAGGAGCTGTAATGTTCATTTCCACTGGGAGGACAGGCAAGGCCAGCTGCCACAACACCACCACAATGTATTATTAACTTAAGGGCTGCTATTGATTGCTGACTAATGAGAAAAACTGCCATCTTGGGCAGCTGCAGGGGGAATGGCTTTATTGATTATTGCTAAGGATTGTGCTGGTGACAGCTAAAAGAGGGGTGAATGCTGGGAATTAGATCCCCTCTCCATGTGTTCCCAACAGGATAAATACTAAGAAACAAACACACTATAATATACAAAAAAATATTATTTGCTCTTTTGGCATCCTGGCTCGGATGAAATCTTGAGCTGAGTTTTCGTTTTTTCTTAAATTTTCATCAGAATTCGAGGCGTGGTTTAAAATAATCCCACAAATTCCAGGACAGCAGGACTGAGCCTTCAGCAAAATAAAGGAAAATAGAGGATGGGCTGCCTGATGTATCCATCACAGAGAGGTCTGGGTGGGAAGGGACCTTAAAGCCCATCCAGTGCCACCTCTGCCATGGGCAGGGACACCTCCCACTGTTCCAGGCTGCTCCAAATCCCATCCAACCCAGCCCTGGGCACTTCCAGGGATGGAAGGGATTGTTCTACACAAAGAACTTGTTGTGCCTCCCTTTGTGTGAGCATGTGTGTGAAGGAAGCCTTGGTTGTGTAAGGCAGGGAAGGAGCTGAGCCAGGGCACATCAGGGTGGCCTGGAGAACATCCAGGAGTTCTTTTAGGGAAACGGGGAGGTCCCTCTGGCCAGGAGGGATGTGGAGAGGTGCAGGGTCCCCAGACAGTCACTAATGATCCTCCAGCAGTGATGCTCGTGCTCAGAGGGGAGGACACTCCTGCACTCCCAACTCCAGCTCCCTCCTGCCCTGGGAATGCTCAGGATTCCAGCAAGCTGCACTTAACCCTTCCTATATTTAATTCATATTAAGCTGGAGTAGATCTTTAAGAGGTGGACAGATGTGGCTCTGTGAAAAATTCCAATTCTGCATGCTGCAGACAGGCAGCAGTTGGAGGGAGGGAGGCAGGCTCTGAGCTCACCCCCATCCTTCTCCAGCAGAGTGGGATGGTGCCAGCCGTTTATCTTGGGAATGCTAATTCCCTAATTCCAGGGAGAAAACCCCAGCAATGTTTTCCTGTCACGCTGTAATGAAGAGAAGACTCAGGACTGAACTTTTTGGGCTCCCAGCCCACGTCTGTGGCAGAGCTGGCAAAAACTTAGAAGAAAAAAAAACAACAGAAGCAAAGCATTTGGCCATGAGGCAACAATAGGATCCCATTAACCATGAGATGAAGGTAAATAAATGGTTTGTCAATTCTATTGGGGCTGCAGTGGCCACTTCCCACTGCTCCCTCAGAATCCAAGTCTAGATCCTTGCCAAGCATCACACGCTCGCTCTGGGGAGCGTGGTCTGCATTCTGCTTTCAGCATTGTCCTGACCTGCTGCAGGGAAAATCCACAGCTCTGCAGGAGTGCTGCTAGTGAAAAGGAAGGAAAAAAAGCAAAGAGGATCATGTTCCCCTGTCAGATGAAGCTCACATTCCTGCTTTCCCTGGGAAATCTGTGCTTTTTCCGTGCTTTGCCACTCCAGGGCTGGGATGTGGCACTGGCTCCGTGCAGCCACAGGTTTCCTCCCCGTGCTGTGACAGCTTCAGGGACTGCTCCTCCCAATGCAAGGGGAGCAAACCTCACCCTGCCTTCCTTCCCACAGCATGGAGCAGCAGGAGAAAAGGAGTGTCCATGGAAATCCAGGGACACAGAGCTCCCAGGCTGAGTCACCCAACTGCTGCTGAACCACAGGAGAGCTGCCAAGGCTCCTCAGAACACAGCTCTGTGCGATTATTTAACAATATGGTGAGTCTAAAACATCCCAAAGGGAGCAGGAAAATCGTGCTCCCAAAATAACCCAACCCTGGTGTTATCACACTGCCCACATCCCCTTTGCCACGGCTCCCAAATAACACACAAAGGGTCATTTTAAACACCCTCCTGGTGGGAAGCCACATCTGAGCTCCCAGGCTGTGCTCTGAGTTCTCATGTGGCTGCTGAGGGGAAAACCCACAACCTGTGGGATCCCAGAGCTGCCTTCTGACACCCTGAGGTTCCCAGAGTCCATCCCAAGTTGATTTGGTTTTTGGAAAAGCAGGAATTGGATCTAAAGCCAAAGGCTCGTCCAAACTGGTGATTTTGGGCATTTGGCTACCACGAATTACTCAATGCATCTCTGTTCACATCACACTTCTGCTCTTCTAGAGCTGGGCTTGGGGAAAAACAAGCTGCCAAACACTTGCAGAAGTTTCTGAAACATCTCTGGTCTTTTCTGTTCTCACTTGCTTTTTAATGGGTTTTGGAAAAAGAAAGAAAATTGGCAGGGCAGGAGCAAATCTGCTCTTACAGGGCCTGATTTTTCTTTCACCTTATTTTCACAGCAGTAAATCCCAAGTGGTATCACAGGCAGTGCTCCTGATTCACACTGTCAGGCAGCCAGGCTGATTGTCCTCAGCAGCAGCAAAAGAGATCCTGGAAATTTTGGGAAGCAATCAAACTGCCAGTGCTCCTCTGAACCTAAACCCCGTGGCAAAACCAGAGACAGGACTGGGCTGAGAAGCTGAGCAGGTCTGGAGTTGTCCCCAAACCAGGCTCCAGGTGCAGATCCTGGCCCTGTGCTCACTGTGTGCCCAGGATCTTCCTGGGAGCAGGGAAGGAGCCTCTCAGACCACTGAATGCTAATTAGGTGATTTTTCCAGTCTAACTGGTAGCATCAGAAAGAACATCCAAGGGTAATTAGTTCACATGTCTGATTAGAACAGAGCTGAGTGTGTCTCCATCGAGAATTGCTGCTTTGAGAAGACTGAACTGTCTGCTGACCCTTTGTCCTGCTCCCATTTATCCAGGATGTCACAGGGACAAACAAGAGCTGGACAGAAAATCCCAATCCCTGTGGAGAAGGAGAGTGGGCATAAAATCTCAACCCCTGTGTGGAAAGAAGCACTGGAGAGAAAACTCCAACCCTTGGGTGGAAAGGAGCACTGGACAGAAAATCCCAACCCCTTTATGGGAAGGAGCACTGGACAGAAAACCCCAATCCCTGTTGGGAAGGAGCACTGCACAGAAAACCCCAAGCCCTGTGGAGAAGGAGCAATGGGCATAAAATCTCAACCCCCGTGTGGAATGAAGCACTGGACAGAAAACTCCAACCCTTGGGTGGAAAGGAGCACTGGACAGAAAATCTCAACCCCTTTATGGGAAGGAGCAGTGGATAGAAAATCCCAACCCTTTCATGGGAAGAAGCACTGGACAGAAAGCCCCAATCCCTTTGTGGGAGGGAGCACTAGACAGAAAATCCCAAGCCCTGCGTGGAAAGAAGCACTGGACAGAAAACTCCAACCTTTGTGTGGAAAGGAGCACTGGACAGAAAATCCCAACCCCTTTATTGGAAGGAGCAGTGGACAGAAAGCCCCAAGCCCTGCCCTGGACAGGAAACCCCAATCCCTGTATGGGAAGGAGCTCTGGACAGAAAATCCCAACCCTTGAGTGCAAAGGAGCGGTGAACAGAAACTCCCAAGCCCTGCCCTGGACAGAAAACCCCAATCCCTGTATGGGAAGGAGCCCTGGACAGAAAATCCCAACCCTTGAGTGGAAAGGAGCAGTGAACAGAAACCCCCAAGCCCTGCCCTGGACAGAAAACCCCAATCCCTGCTGGGAAGGAGCCCTGGACAGAAAACCCCAATCCCTGCTGGGAAGGAGCCCTGGACCCCAAGCCTGCTGAGGTACCTGTGCTCCTGGGCCGTGTACTTGAGCAGCTCTGCCAGCTGCAGGGGGTACTTGCAGATCTTCTGCACGGGGGTGAGCAGGAAGCCGTCGATGGCGATGTCGATCATCTGCTGCAGCAGGCGGCACGCCTCGAAGAAGTGCTGGTACCTGCTGTCCTTCATCAGCTTGGAGAGCTCCATGCACGCGTCCAGGTGGTTGTTACAGTACTCAGAATAGATCCAGAAGCCGTCTTGCTGTGAAGGCACAAGGAGGAGGACAGTGTGCTAGGTTACAATGTAAAGATGTGCCCAAAAGTGTGGATTCTGTCAGAGCTGGGGCAGTGATCCTGATCTCTGTGGGGATCTCTGCTGTTCATGTTCCAGCTGTTCACCCAGCTGTGGCAGTGATCCTGATCCCTGTGGGGATCTCTGCTGTTCATGTTCCAGCTGTTCACCCAGCTGTTGCAGTGTTCTTTCTCTTCCCCACAGCCCATCCTCTCTCCAGGAGATCTCTCCTGTCCATGGCCATGCAGTCCCAGGGCAGGGCTGATCAAATTCCATCATCCCATGGGGAGATGCTCCAGCCAGGGCAGGAGCCGAGCATTTCCTACCCAGATCAAAGGGGAGATTTGGAACAGCAGAGCAGCCTTTTCCCACTGGATCCCAGAGGAAAACCAGAGCCTTGCACATCATCCCTGCAGCTTTGGAGGAAAAGTGCACCTTGTGCAGGAGCCCTGCTCCAGCAGAACCACATCTGTCCCTGCAGGAGGATCAGCCACCATGGAATGGGACTGCACCCATGGCCAAGGTCTCTGCAGTACAGGTGTGAGCCTGCACAGAGCTGGGCTGGTTCTCACCTTCAAATTGTGCAGGGATAGTTTGAAAGGCACAACCCAGCAAAGCTCTGGCTTTTGGTAAGACAAGAGGACAGCCTTGTTATTTCTAGTGCTCTTTCCCTGAAAGATCCTGAAGCACCTGGCAAGTATTTGGGGGCTGGGAATATTTGAAATTCCCTTTACCAATGGGGAACCCAAGGCTCTGTGTGGATTTCCCCAGGAAACACTAAAAACAAACAAAACACTCACTCACACATGTGTCCCTCCATCTTTTGAACTGGTCTAACAAGTTTTCTGGTGCCTGTTTCGTTGGAACGTCCCTTTTCTGCCTTCACTCAGCACAGACTGTCACCTTTAACTTGGCCTTGATTCATCTGGGCCACACAGACAAGGCAATGAAAAAGCAAAGATTTCACTGGGAAGGAGTTGGGCACAGCCCAGCACCAGAAATTAACTCTGAGACAGCCCAGATAAAAGTCAGGTGTTCCACTGAGCTGTGGCCAGTGCCTTCCAAAGACAGGACAGATTCTATTTAGCCAAGACACACCTGCCCAGCAATTTCTTCTCAGTCCCTGAGGGTCCAAACAAGCTGCTTCTCTGGGAACACGGATCCAATGTCCTCCCCATCCCCACAGCTGACCAGCCACACACTGACAGCTCTCTCTTCTTGAAGAAAATGAGGAACAAGATGCTTTGGAGATTCCTGAACAGGATCTTTAAATCCTCATCCCCCGGTTTCCCAAATGGCTCAGCAGGGATAATTGATCAGGAGTTTATCAGCCAGCTCTCAGCCCCTGTCTGGTGACAGGCAAGTGTCAGATCTTCCTCCAAATCACAGCAGCAATTCTTGCCATTGTCACTATCAATGAATTGACAGCACAGCCTCAAGTCATGACATTTGAGCTGCTGATTCTCAGCAAGATTTCCTACATCTTCCCAGCACAGAGGTGCAATGTGATGCTGCTCTTTGCAGGCTCTGGTAAGAACCAGCCACGTTAACACCTCATGCACCTTCTCAGAGGAAACCTCAATGAGAGACCCAGGGATGTTTAGAAGATGCTGTGAAACTCTTTAGGGATGTCCTGCTGAAGTTTCAGGAATGTTTATTGGGAATTTTCCTGAACTGTTGCTCTGACACAGCCCAGGAGCTGCAGCACCTGTGAGCTCTGATTCCTGTGAGCTCTTTAGGGATGTCCTGCTGAAGTTTCAGGAATGTTTATCAGGAATGTTTATCAGGAGTTTCCCTGAACTGTTGCTCTGACACAGCTCAGGAGCTGCTGCAGCACCTGTGAGCTCTGATTCCCTGCTCCCCTCTCCCTGCAGGAAAACCTCCAGCTCCAGGACTGGCATTTGTTTGACATTTCCTGACATATTTACAACACTGGCCAATTTATCAGCTCCTGCAGGAGGTGGTTTATGGAACAATAGGATGAGCTAGGCAAAATCCTCCAGCATTTTCTCATCCATGTGATTCAAGTGTACTGGGGGTAATCCAAGTGCACATCCAAGTTCTGCCTCCTCTGTATGTCACCAAGCACATGGAGAACCATGGAGCAGCCCCTGATGAGGTTCCTGCCTCCTGAGTTTCTGTCCTCCCTCCCCAGCCCAGCCCCCAGGGACAATGCCCAGTGCACTCACGTGTTCCAGGAAGCACGGCCCGATCTCACTGAGATGGGGGTCCTCGTTGTTGTACTGCTTCTCCAGGTCCCTCACAAATCCCATCTGAAATCTGTAGATGTCCTCAATGTTCCCAAAGATGATTTTCAGCTGCTCATCACTGAACATGTCCCTCCTCTTCCGGCACTGCTTTAAATAACCCTGTGAGAGTGAGACAGAAGGGTGTCCTGGGTTACAATGTAAAGATGTGCCCAAAAGTTTGGATTCTGTCACCAGCTGTTCACCCAGCTGTGGCAGTGACCCTGATCTCTGTGGGGATCTCTGCTGTTCCTGTTCCAGCTGTTCACCCAGCTGTGGCAGTGATCCTGATCCCTGTGGGGATCTCTGCTGTTCATGTTCCAGCTGTTCACCCAGCTGTGGCAGAGATCCTGATCTCTGTGGGGATCTCTGCTGTTCATGTTCCAGCTGTTCACCCAGCTGTGGCAGAGATCCTGATCTCTGTGGGGATCTCTGCTGTTCATGTTCCAGCTGTTCACCCAGCTGTGGCAGTGATCCTGATCTCTGGGGGGATCTCTGCTGTTCATGTTCCAGCTGTTCACCCAGCTGTGGCAGTGATCCTGATCCCTGTGGGGATCTCTGCTGTTCATGTTCCAGCTGTTCACCCAGCTGTGGCAGTGATCCTGATCCCTGTGGGGATCTCTGCTGTTCATGTTCCAGCTGTTCACCCAGCTGTGGCAGTGATCCTGATCTCTGGGGGGATCTCTGCTGTTCCTGTTCCAGCTGTTCACCCAGCTGTTGCAGTGTTCTTTCTCTTCCCCACAGCCCATCCTCCCTCCAGGAGATCTCTCCTGTCCATGGCCATGCAGTCCCAGGGCAGGGCTGATCAAATTCCATCATCCCATGGGGAGATGCTCCAGCCAGGGCAGGAGCCGAGCATTTCCTACCCAGATCAAAGGGGAGATTTGGAACACCAAGGCAGCCCTTACTCACTGGTTTCCAGAAGAGAAGAGCTACCAGACCTTTCTACAGGATCACCACTTCAACAAGACCATTTCATCTGGACTGCTACCACCACACTAACTAGGGGGTGTCAGGTTGTATTCTGACTCTGTCAGTGGTTTTTCTTTTGTACTATTTCATGTATTTTCTTTTTATCTTCTTTCTTTTTTAAAATACTTTTTTTTCTCTCTCTTTTTTCTTATTAAATTGTATTTCTGACTTGGAGTCTCTCACTGGTTTTCCTCTCAAACCATTACATAGGGTTTGGAGAGCAGCACAATCCAGAGGACAGCCCCCGGGAGGTGTGGGCAGTGCTGGGTGCCTGGTCCTGCAAACCCCAACTCCTCATACCCAGCTCTCCTACAAGCACTGCTGTTTCCACATCCCTCCACAGAAAGCTGTGAGGGGCTGCTGGAGCCTGCTCTGATTTCTCCTTTCAGCCCAGTAATCAGGTCAAGGAAATTGTTTAATACCATCATCAAGTTCTGTTCAGTATCTTTAACAAGGTATTTTGTTAAATCTGTTCAATATCTTTATCGAGTGCACCCCCAACAAGTTTGGTGTGCTGGAAGGTTCTGAGCAAATCCCCTCATCCTCCCACATTTCACCTGTCAGGATGATCATCACCAGATCACTGAATTGTTAAGGTTGGAAAAGACCTTTAAGATCATCAGTCCAACCAGAATGATTTTGGAAACTCTGCAAGTTACAGATGTTACAACTGCCTGGTCTGTTCTGCAGCATCCTGACTGGAAAGAAACATCAAAGAGATGACTTTGCTTACTTTGCTTGTCTTTATTATATAGGAAAGGCAAAAACTGAAGGGAAGAAAACGCCAGCAGCTCCAGTGGGATGGCTAAATTTGGGAACTCGGGATGCTTAGTCACACAGCCACGCTGCCAGCTGGTGACATGCAGCTGCTGGGCCACAATGAACATTGGAACCCTGCAATGAACTGTCCTTCAGCCTCACCACGTGGATCCTGGCAGGGAGAACTTCAAACATGAATGAGAAAAGCAACTCTGGCCCACCTGGCCCAGACCCAACCTCTGCCATGTCCAGCTCAGCTCACAGGAGGTCGTCACCCTGAATTTCCTGGCTTTATGGAACACCTTCTACACTTCCTAATCTAGGTCTCTCTTCCCCCAGGAGCTCCTTGATGACTCATTTCCCTGGGTTTCCCTCTCTGATTTGCCAAGGAATGGGAGCAGGCAGTGGGATGGTCACAGGGCAAACCCAAATCCAAACTGGGGAGAAATGACACACAGCATCTCTCCATGCAGATTTGCCTGTTTACCTGCTGATCTCAGAACAGCCTGGGAAAAAAAAAAACAAAAAACAAAGCCCTCCCTGTGCCCACGGGGCTGTGTCCCCTCACTCTGCTCTGTGACATCCCTCCCTTCCCAAACACAGGAACATCTCTCAGCCCCGGGGTTGCCATTGGCCGTGATTCCCATCCTCACTATTCCCACCCTCCCTGTGCTGCTTCATCATTTCTCTGGAATCATGTGTCTGGAGGAGCTGAAGCACCACATTTCTGTGCAGGCACCTCTGAAAGCACAGGGAGAATAAAGGAATGTGAGGAGTTCCCAAGCCTCATCCTCTCTGTGAGTTTGAAGATGCTTTCCAGCAGAAGCCAGGAAAAAGAGACTGAAGATTCACCCAGAACACGCAGCAGAGGAGGCTGCTGCAGAGTTTTTCCAGTAAATTTACTTCTGTTACATAAAACAATGTCATCTTCCTTCTGCTCATCCCGTCAGGTTTGCTCAGAGGAGGGATGGCTGACTGATGAGCAGATGTTGGAGAGTGTTTTGCTCGATGAACACCTAAAAATAGCTGCCAAACTGCCTGTCTAAAAAGTACTTTTCCATCTAGTCCCTGAAGTATTGGTTAAAGTTGGGCAGGATTTGCAGGAGGTTAAGTGCTAAGTTTTCTTCACCACACAGTGGGTTTAGAGACAGCCAGGAGAGGTGGTTGGTCCATCCATACCCATCCATTATCCATCCATCCATCATCCATCCATCCATCCATCCATCCATCATCCATCCATCCATCCATCATCCATCCATCATCCGTCCGTCATCGTCATCCTCAACCGTCATCGTCCGTCGTCGTCATCGTCGTCCGATCCGTCCGTCGTCGTCGTCCGTCGTTGTCGTCGATCGTCGTCCGTTCGTCGTCGTCGTCCGTCGTCGTCCGTCGATGTCGTCCGTCCGTCCGTCCGTCGTCATCGTCATGTCCGTCGTCTGTCCGTCGTCGTCGTCCGTCCGTCGTCGGTCCGTCGTCGTCCGTCCGTCGTCATCGTCCGTCGTCCGCCGTCCGTCGTCCGTCCGTCGTTCGTCCGTCGTCCGTCCGTCCGTCGTCTCGTCGTCGACGTCCGTCCGTCCGTCGTCCG